>APFE030289227.1:0-179900 GCA_000404065.3 Pinus taeda | reverse complement strand
TTGATATTTTTACGAGGTTTTTTTACCAGAGTTCCCATTTTGAGTTTATAGTTCCCGTTTCAAAATTTATATTGTTTGATATGCAGATAGATCAAACTGCTCTTGTAAATATAGCCTCTTTTGTGGGTTGAATTGTCCTCTTATAGGCTGACTTGGTGTGGAGGTGACAAATTACATTTTTGACTCAATAATAATTCTTTTTACATGATTCAAAAGCCCAAGAAGGGTCTCATTAAATGGAAAATGACTCTAATGACTCAGTATAAAACCTAGAAGTCCTCAATGGGGACTTTGTCCTATAAAATGATGACCCAAGCATGAAACATGTGCTTTAATAAGTCATTGTAATAATAATAATAAAATCATTTTTCATTCTTTGACTCAAATATAGATATGAAGGTCGAACCTATTTACATTCTTCAACACCCTTCAACTTATCAAACAAACTATCAATCCTCGGCAAAGGATACATGTTCTTGATCATCACTTTGTTCAACTGCCTATAATCAATACACAACCTGAGAGTATCGTCCTTCTTCTTCACAAACAACTCTGGTGCACCCCAAAGCGACACACTTGGCCTTATGTATCCCCTATCAAGCATTTCCTTAAGCTGCAACTTCAATTCCACCAATTCTGGAGTGCTCATTTTGTATGGTGCCTTAAATGTTGGTTTTTCTCTTGGTACCAACTCAACAGAAAAGTTGACTTCCTTGTGAGGAGGAAACTCTAAAATCTCTGTTGGAAATACATCCATAAATTGTTATAAAATTGGATACCTCTTCAAGACTTTAGCTTCCTTAACATCCTTCCCTTTTTCCTTGGAACCATGTACTACAAACAATACACACCCTTTTCTTCAACTGTGCTTGGCCTACATAGTTGTAACCATTCTCACTGATGTAGGCTTCTTCTTACCCTGCAAGATTCTCTTCTCTCTATCATCGTCCAAGCACTTAATAGTCTTCTCGTAGAAATATACCTTAGTCCTGTGAAGGAACAACCAATCCATGCCCAAAGGCATATTGTACGAACCCAAAGGAAGCACATTTAGGTGTGTTGATTTAGACATACCGTTCAGCTCAAATGCACAAGCTCTCACCCAATGATGGACTCTTTTCTTAGTACATTTAGGCAACTACACCAACCAAGACTCTGCATGCACTTCTTTTCTCAAACCACACTTATCCACTAGGTTAGGATTAACATTACTATAATTAGATATAAGATCAATCAAAATGGAAACAACTTGACCACATAACTTAATTTCCATCTCAATAATGAATTCCTCGTGATCCACCTACTTGTTATCAAATGTTGCATAGATCTAAGGAATGCTCTGGCCAACATCCCCAACTGTCTGTGCCTCTTGAGCACTGTAAATTTGAGTTTTTCCACCTTGATACAACATAGAATCATGCTTGTGATGATCCTTGCCACAAATCCAACACTGCAACGGTTCTTTTCCACTACCCTTATTATGTTTCTCTCCAAGTTGGGGTCCATGTCCCTTCTCAACCACATTAAACTTCTTGTACAATCCAAAAATTTTCTTCTCACCTGCATCCTGAGGTCTTCCTCACTTTGGTGGCCACTTTCCTTTAGTCTTGTTATTCCCTTTCCAATCTCGCTTAGGCTTAGACTTATGCTTTGATTCCTCATAAAAGTGCTTCAACTTCCCAATGACTTCCTCCAGTGACTAAGGCTTGTCATACTCAATTTGATTTTTGAATGCTAATGGCAGCCCACTGATGAACCTTTAGACCTTTTTCTTTTCATCCTTGAGTTAAGGCACATACCTCGACAATTCCAAGAACTTATATATGTACTCCTCATCTATTATAGATCCCAGCTTAAACTCATAGAACTCCTTAACCTTACCATCATAATAACTCTTTGACAAATACTTATTCTGAAAGAGCCTTTTAAACTCATGCCAACTCAACTCCTTTGTCCTTATGCCTTTGCCATGCTTCACATCTTCCCACCAGATGTTTGTTTTCCCCTTGAGACTGAAAATAGCTATCCTGACTTTCATGTTCTTTGAATAGCTGAAAATAGTTATGCATCTCGAAGAACTTATTCATCCCAAGTAATCATGCCTATGCATCTTTTGGTTTCTTCAGCCCTCCATCAAATGTAGGAGGCTTGGCCTTCTTAAACTCATATGGAAAGTATCCCCTCTCACTCCTCCTATAAGGATGATAGCTATGATGTCCATGATATGTGTTTGAACCGAAACTATAATATAATGCATAACCACTACCTTTTTTGTCAAGTGTATCTAAGAGTCTACCATATTTGACTGTGTCATCCTCGTTCGACCTATGCCCTGATCGAGCTCTGTTACCATATGCCCCATTAATTCTATCCTACTATCCATAATTGATCTTTGATTATCCCTATCTTTGCAAATCCGATAAACTTTGAAGGATCTTAACATTGATCTCTTCTTGTTTTTCCTAAGCCCTAGAAAGTCTTTCCTGCAACTGAATGATCTTATCATTATCTGCCTTACAAATTATGATCTATGCCTTTAAACTTCTCAAGGTATCTGCTATGTCAAGGGAGTACTCATCTCTTGGTTTCTCATTTGATCTATAAGGAGAGTCTCGTGAACTGTAATCCACCATTCTGCTAGTCATCTATGATCTTTTTCTTCCTACAAACATACCATGTCAGATAACCAAATATAAACATAATCAACATACCTCAGTGAAGTCCAGGGGGGGCTATCTCATCTGCACACATCAGTCCAAATTAGCACAACACACATATATACATTTTCATATCAACATACCGATATCATTCATGATAACACTAACTTAATACAATGACCTCATGCACGACAACCATAACCATCACAATGCATGCATAAGAACATGCATCTAGCCCATCCAGTCCAGGTATTTGAACCATGATTTGATACCACTCTGTAAACACCCCTCCCACATTTACCCACTTTTACAAGCCCTCTGGGTAAATGTGAAATAGAGTGCCACTATAATATTACTCAACCTCTTAGCTCCAATTAAGGAAGTGGGGCCTAAAACTTAGGCTTACTAACCACAAATTAACATCCTATAGGGACTACAGATCACCGAGGAGTTGAAGAAACACCCTAGGTGGTCAATCCTTAAGCTGGAACTTTGTTTCAGTGACTTCGAATCCCAACCGCACCCTTGACACTACCTACATGTGGTTGAAGGCATCTAACCGCACTCACAAGCCTTGCTCCATGCAACTATGACCTAAATTTCCCAGTTCAATGCATGTGGTCCCAAGATCTTAGCCACAATTTCAGGCCAGCCTCCAGACCCCTACCTAGAACTGCCTAAGACTTCTCATAATGATAAATGACATAAGGACCATACTAAACATACAAAACTTGAATAAGAACTTGACCTAACCAGGTCTAACAATGACAGTCATTTCGTCAAACATATAATGAACATGTAAGCTACAAGTCATGAATGCATATTTGATCATAGGAGTCTAAAACTTTTATGAGAATCACCAAGAAGGTCTTATATCTTCTCATAATAGTTACAATAACACTTTTTATACCTTGCATTCACTAACCATCAAATAATTGTCAAATCCTGAACAAGCCATAACTAGAGCACATTATATATCCTATTAAAATTTTCAACTGCGGTCAAACTCCACCTTGGATAGTAAAATGACTAAGATGGTGATTTCATTAGATTCCTCTTTTCGAGAGGATCAAAATCGACCTAAAGATCACCCAATTTGGTCAAGCGGAAGTTCAGTTTTGAATTATTTTGTTCATACATGTATGTTGGAATGGGTCGACCCTAACCACATATGTAACTGCTTAGGTCAGCCTCAACCCCAAGTTGACCCTCATGAAACCCTATAAATAGAAGAGACCTCAATCTCATTTAGATAGAATTCATCAAGCCATATTCTCTTCTCTTATTGTCTTGGTTCGCGTAGGTTTGTTGGAGGAAATTTCACGCAAGGGTCTAAAGTATCAAGGTCGAAGTTCTCACTAATCTAGGGTTTTCTGGATCTCGAACGCTAGCACAAAACTGGGCATTTTAGTTCCTATACACTGGAACACAAGACTATGAGAGCATCTAGAGACCCATAAACGCTGGCACAAAAGCTTATGAGAGCGTCCAAGGTTCCAGAGGCAAATCTGGAGGTGTTAGTCCCCAGATGCTCACACAAAGTGGTCCTGAGAGCGTCAAGGCGGTCTTGGACACATGCACAATAACTACAAGAGAGCATCCAAGGGTTTTTTAGTAGATCTAGTGATTTTTTCCTTGGACACATGCAAAAAATGGTCTAGGAGCATCCGGGATGCCATACATGCTGACATATAGTTCACAAAGAGCGTCCAGACCTACTATAGATGCTCGCACAGCTCCTCCTGCCTACGTCCTGGACTCATAGATGATATTTCTATATTCCAAATATTTCGCTCGGTGATAGCAGTGTTCAGAAGTGTTCTGCACAGTGACAATAATATCCAACAATTGACTTCAGTCTGTGACAACACATTACAACCATCAGAATGAGGGTTTTGATTATAAGCATGATTAGATCTGTTTCAAGGATATATAGTTGTTTTGTTGCATAGATAAAGTTATGGATCATTGTACTCTCTTTTGCTAAATCATTTGATTCGTTCACTTAGTTCCATAGGTAGTTGGTGGTGTTGCATTCATTCCTCAATATCCATCTACCTAATTCTCCATTGTTATAGCTTGATTATTATTGATTGTAGACAGGTTCGCATGTTTCCCATTAGACGTGAAAATAGAGCCAAAGCAATAATGGTGATTATGATAGTGAAGGAAATCTCCCCAACAAAAGGTGCTTGTAGCAAGGTTTTTGCCCCAAAGAGCTCAAGTTTTTTAAGTCCCACCATAAACAATAAAAGTATTTGTTGGAAAACTCAAAAGATGTCTCAATCTTTTGCACAACATTTATATAAATGTCAAACTGGAAATAATCATCACTACCACCACAAAGATCTATAACATTGTTCACTCTAAATCATTCATCCCTATGTGTTGAGTTATGTCCCTCAAAGGTAATCAACATCTACGTTTTGGAAAAGAGAGCGAAAATCTCCATTTTTCCCTCATCCCATATACGTTCTTGGTTATTGCCACCATGTCCTCATGAAATTAGGGTTTGCAAAATTCCTGTGCATATTAGGGTTTCATGTATGTAACTTGCCTCCTCCCATATTTACCCACTTTCATTGGTTTGCCTGGGATAAACATGAGCTGAGGATCACTATGATAAGACTAAACCTCCTATATGAACTTAGGGAAATGGAGTCGACAACTTAAGACTTTACTAATCTCCCTCAGGTGCCACATGACCTCCAGGAGCAACCCAACACCTCCAAGTATCCAACCCCTGAGTTAGCTTTCTGTTTCACTAACCTAGGGCCTAAATCTCTCCCATAGGCTTGCTTCCAAGTGACTGTGGAATTTTTTAGTCAATTCTATGCCAACAACCTTGAATTTTGAGCCACTTTTTCAGGACTAAGACTCATGCCCCTGCTCAAAACTCAGTGAAACTTCCAGAAATGATAAATCACATAGAAACAAGGCTTCCAACCAAAACTTAAACCATGACTTGACCTGACCTCTCCCAACCATGACCGAAATTTTGTCAAACACATGGTGAACATGCAATCTATAGGTCATGAATGCATGCATTCTCATAATAGTTGTCATAACACCAGTTAGGTCATGCATTCATTAACCAAACATTCATTGAATGAAGTGTGATAATATCCATACTTAGATCTGTCATATAACCATGCTTATAAACAACATATAACCAGATAGATAACAATGATAAAACAACCATTAAAGCCACATAATAACAATTACATTTACTTATCAAAGACAAGAGAAGCTTAGCTCTTATTAACCATATGCAAAAGCCAACAAAGTCAGTTACTTCCACGTACCACCTGACCATAGATTCGTTGAACCAAATATTTCTTTCATCCAATCATCCTCGTGGCGTATTCCAAGCATGAATGTGGGATCTCATGGGATAAACGAATCCATAAAAAAACAAGGGAATCCAGAGGTTAAACCACCTCCACCCTCACCATACCTTGATCTCACCTAGACCAGTCCCGAGATCACAAAACCAAACCGAACTTGGATGCCTCAGAATTGTTTCACCATCCCTTGAGGAATTTTCATGTCTACACTGATGCAGGAGCATCCAGCACCCTTAGTCAAAGGGAGGAATCCAAAGCGGAAAAAGAAAGAGGACGTGGACCAGGGGAGCAAAACAAGGACTTTTCTGTTTTAAAACAGAGAGAAAAAGATGGAGTAGATAAAGTCTCGAGGAGACTTATTAATGAATCTTCCATGTGTTATGTGCATGCATTATCGAGCTTTAAGGGCTTTTTGTTAGAGGGTTGATCGGATCCTTCTGTGATCTGATCCAATAATGTTCCTTATATATATGAACTTGCGCGTCCAAGAAGAGAGGACAAAACAAAGTGACATAGTTGCAATGTAGTCGAGATGAGACTCTGTTCTAAGGTTGAAATGCCTTAGATGTAATTATGCTACGTTTATTATAATAAATATTTATTTGTATCTCCAACGTGTTTGTAGAATGTCTCTTTTCCAACTCTGTTTCATATATGTGCGTTGAGGTTTTAATCCCAATTGTGCATGCATGTGATCGACCATCGACCACAGTAGGATCGATGGCGATCCAAGATGTAGAGTTAATTGTTATATATATGAATTTTGTGTGTGAATACAGATCTGGCAGAAAACCGTGTTAAGTACAAGAGCCATTGAAGGTGAGTGAATTCCTGTTTACACTAAGAAACAGCTGAAACTTAGTCGGAATTGAAATTCCGAACTTGAACCCTTATAAAACATGGCCTATACCCTTATCAGGTCTAGAAGGTGGATCGCAGATCGGTAAGTCAAAGGACCAGAGACATGGAATGATGGAACGTCGATACGCCGATAGCAATAAATCGGTGATGGAAAGTCAGGATGATCAATAGCAATTTCGCCGATGAACCCGAGGCCATTGAAGATTGTCGATAATCTCCAATCGGCGATCGAAGCAATTGCTATCGGAGATCGAAGGTTGGAGTGGTGCTGAGGACTTGCGATAGGATAAGGAGTAGACTCACCGATAGTTATAAAGGCGGGCCTATAATATTTGAGGTCCGACCATGGGTTCTAAGCGGAATTGTGTCGTGTTTTCTGTGTATTGGGGTTAAGGTTGATGCTCTGACTTTGAAGGGAATCTCGATAGTATTATGGGTTTTGATGGTCTCAATTATAATTTCAAAGCACTATTTAAAGGCTTAATGCGACATGTGTAAGCTCCCGATAGATGTTAATAAAGACCCGATAGTGGAATGGTTGGAAGGGTCTAAAGTAAGTCCACAGTTTAAAGGCTTAAAGCCTAAAACGCCTCTGATAGGCTTTGTTGGCCATGATCCACAGGCCTCATAATTGATTTGTTTAGGGAAAAGGGATTTTGATTTACCCCCAAAATATCATTCCCATCATCCACACACCTGTTGAGGGTTTCTTGGAGAAAACCATCTTCACCCCCAACCCTTGGGATTTTCCTGAGACCACCTCACCTGAATCCAAAACCTTCCGGCAATCCAATGGTTAATCGAGAAAGAATCCCATCACACCATGGTTATTCGTAAATTGCAAAGCAAGGCTAAAAACCATTGTCAAAACCTGACAAAATCCATGCCACCAACAATAATGAAACCAAATACACACATGCACATACCATGCATGCCAAAACCAAATAGGAAATCATACATGCACCCTGTTACCTACAAGTATTCGTGTTGAAGCTGCTTGATCCAACCTTTCCTTGCTTAATCCTTGCTTTCCTTGTCCTTCCTTTGGTTGCTTGCTTTTCCTTCTCCTCTTGGTGCTCTTCTCCTCTCTGAAACCAACTCTAAAAATGAATTGACCAAAAGCTACAAATTGATGCTTCGATGTTTTTATCCTCTAATTTCTTCATTTTTCCTTAATTTTCCTTCAATTTCCTCCTCACATGCAACCTGTGACCTTTCACCTCCCATTTCTTTTATTTCCTTTGTTTTTATATAAAACTGGAAATAATACCTGTTTTCCTTTTGAAAGCCTTTGCCATTGCCTTTGCCAATTTCCCCTTAGCCATAATACACAACAAGTGTTGCCCACTAGGATAATTTGCCCAACATTCAGCTTGTAATAAGTGTCCCTTGACCTTGGTCTTATTTTTCCTTTATTAACTTTATTACATGAGCTTTTAACCCAAGGTTGTTACAAACCCCTCCCCATTAGGGAAACACCATCCCTGGTGTTCTATGACACCCACAACCAGCAAAACTGCTGAAATCCAAAACATATTGCCCATGGAGCTTTATAATCTGACTCGTTGCACTATTTACAATAAACAACCTGCTAAAAAAAACCATCATGACAACTTGACAACCATACCACTTATTGGAGCTTTATAACACAGCTCATGGTGTATTTACATCCATGTACATATATACATATACCAAAACTACTTTGCCTCAACTAGCAAACAATGAAGGATACATAGCCTGCATCTGATCAATCATCTCTCATGTAGCTTCATCGGGCCCAAAGTGCTTCCACTGCACTTTAACTTGCTCGATTGCTCTATTCCAAAGCATGAGTTGTTTTTGCTGCAATATGCACTGAGGTTCCTACTGGAATTCTCCTTCTGGTTCCACTTGCAATACAAACCAATCAATAATATGATCAACATCCTTTACATATATTTTAAGCAATGAAACATGGAAAACATCATGGATTTTCATTGTCATAGGCAATGCAAATTTGTAAGCCACTTGTCCAATCCTCTCAAGGATCTCAAAAGGCCTACAATACCGTGGTTCCAACTTGGCACATGATCCAATCCTCGCGTATCTCTTCTTGGGATTGATGCACAAATGCACATGCTCCCCATCCTGATACTCCTTAAATGCCTTGTGTTGATCTGCATAACTCTTATGTATGTCATGTGCTACCTTTAGATTCTTCTTTATAACCTGCATCTCATGTTCCATTTCCCAACATATCTAGTCCAATAAGTACCATGTTCAGTGGATCAGTCCAGCTGATGGGAGTATTACAACTTTGCCCATAGAGTGCCTTAAACTGACTCATCCTCAATGACTCCTGATAACCATTGTTGTAAACAAACACAACTAATGGAATATACTCCTCCCATCTCCTCCCACATATATCCTTATCATATCCTCCAAAATCCTATTGATCCTCTCTGTCTATCCATATGTCCACGGATGATAGGTTGTACTAAAGGCTAACTATGTCTCCAAACATGCAAATAACTCCTTCCAAAACTTGGAAGTGAACTTAGCATCCCTATTTGACACAATCTTCTTTGGAACACCATGTAACCTCATTATCTCCCCGATGAAGACCTATGCCAACTCACTAGTTGAATAAGTAGTCTTCACTAGAATGAAGTGAGCTACCTTGCTCAATATATCGATCACAACCTTGATAGAGTCAAGTTGCCTCGATGTCCTCAGAAGACTTGTAATGAAATCCATAGAAATGACCTCCCATTTCCATTATGGAATCGAAATAGGCTGAAGCAACCCACCTGGATGCTTACACTTTAATTACACCCGTTGACAGTCCAAACATCTAGCCACAAACTCTGCCACTTTCTTCTCCAACTTTGGCCAATACTAGAACTTCTTCAATGTTGTCAACATCTTTTGATATGCTCGGTGACCTGAATATGGCTTGACATGAAACTCCCTCAAGATAAGCTTCTTGATCCCACTTTCATTCGACATATAAATCATGTCCCTGAATCTCACCAAACCATCTGTCGTGAGAAGATAGTCTGCATCCTGATCACCTATACCCTGTTGTAACCTGTTCCTAAGCTCCATGTATATGTAATCCCGTTGTCCTTCCTATAAGATTTGATCTGTAGATATGTCCCATAAGAGTTCACTATTGCAACATGGTTCATTTGCACTCTCCCACTGAGAGCATTTGCAACCCTATTCTCTTTACCCTTAATGTATCTAATCTCGAAGTCAAAATCATTGATCATGGCCAACCACCTAGCCTGCCTGGCATTCAGATTCGGTTGGTCAAATAGATTTCTCAACCCACTGTGATCACTCATCAACACAAACCTTCTTCTAAGAAGATAATGCCTCCACATATTGAAGGCTATGAATACTAGCTGCCAACTCAAGATCATGAGTCACATAGTTATATTCGTGCTCATTTAGCTTCCTAGACTCATAACACACCACTTGTCCCTTTTGCATCGAGACCCCACCAAGCCCTCTCTTGCAGGCATTTGTACACACCACAAACTCTTTGTTTGGATCTGCAATATTAAGAACCGGAGCATTGGTCAACAACTGCTCAAAATTGGCCACGCACTCCTCTGTCCATTCAAATTTCTTACCTTTTCGCTGCAATGATGTGATAGGATATGCAATGCGTGAGAAGTTCTTGATGAACCTCCTATAGTAACCTGCTAACCCCATGAATGATCTGAATTCATCCACATCCTTAAGAGTTGCCCACTCCATGATAACCCTTATCTTTTTTGGATCCACTGCTATGCCTTCCTTGGAGACAACATGTCCCAAGTAATGTACCTTTGTCTAAAAGAAGCTGCAGTTGCTAAGCTTAGCATATAATTGATGCTCTCTTATCAATCTTAATATTGTTGCTAAGATTTTGACATGCTCTTCCTCATTCTTAGAATATATCAATATATCATCAATGGACACAATGATTCACAAACTTGTCTAGATAAGGACGCAATACACTATTCATCAAGCACATAAAAGTAGTTGGGGCATTAGTCAAACCAAAAGGAACCACAAGAAACTCATAATGCCCATACCTGGTCCTAAAAGTAGTCTTGTAGATGACCTCTTCTTTGATGTGTACCTGATGGTATCCTGATCTCAAAAAATCTTTGAGAACATTGTTGCTCTCTTCAACTAGTCAAAAAAGTCATCAATCCTTGACAATGGGTACCTATTCTTGATCCTTACCTTGTTAGATTGCCTTTAATCAATGCACAACCTAAGGGTACCATTCTTCTTCTTCACAAACAATACTGGTGCACCCCAAGGCGATACACTTGGCCTAATGTATCCCTTATCACGCATTTGCTTCAACTACAACTTCAGATCTACTAACTCTAGTGTGTTCATCCTGTAAGGTGCCTTTAATGCTAGTGTTGCCCCTGTTACCAACTCAATAGAAAAGTCCACTTCCTTGTGAGGAGACAACTCTGGAATCTTTGCTGGAAACACATCCTAAAATTGCTATAATATAGGGTATCTCTTGAAGATTTCTGCAACCTCAACATCCTTAACTTTGTCACTATAAATATGGATTGCAAATAGTACACACCCCTTTCTGCAACTACGCTTAGCCTGCATAGTTGTGACCATCCTAACTGATTTAGGCTTCTTCTTTCCTTGTAAAATTATCTTTTGCCCATTGTCATTTAGGCACTCAATAGCCTTGTCATAAAAATCTACTTTGGTCTTGTGAAGATACAACGAATCCATACCCAAAAGCATTCTATATGATCCCATTGGAAATACATTCAAATGTGCTACTATAGGCATACCATTCAGCTCAAATGCATAAGCTCTTACCCAATGAAGAACCCTCTTCTTAGTACTTGTAGCTAACTGCACCAACCAAGACTCTACACGCAATTCTTTTCTCAAGCCACACTTATGCACTAGGTCAGGATTAACATAACTATAATTAGATCCAGATTCAATTAAAATAGAAACAACTCGACCACAGAGCTTACCTTCCATCTCAATAATGGAGGTCTGGTGATATGCCTGCTTGTTGTCCACAAAAACATAAATATGAGGAATGTTATGCCCAACATCCCCAACTGTATGTGCCTCCTAAGCACTTCAGATCTGAGGCCTACCAACCTAGTACAATGGACAATCCTTCTTGCAATGATCTTTTCCACATATCTGACACTGCAATGGTCCCCTACCATCACCTCTAGTCTGTTGCTCTCTGAGATGTGACCCATGTCCCTTCTCAACTACTTTGAACTTCTTGTAAGGAGCAACATTTTCTTTCTCACTTTCATCTTGAGGTCTTCCCCGCTTCGATAGCCACTTCCCTTTAACTTTCTCATTCCCATTCAAATCATGCTTAGGCTCAACTTTTTTGCTTTGACTGCTCATAACAATGCTTCAACTTCTAGATGGCCTCCTTCAATTATCTAGGCTCATCAAACTCAATCTGGTCTCTATATGCTACTGGAAACCCACTGATGAATCTCCGAATCTTAGCCTTCTCATCCTTGAGGTAAGGCATATACCTCAACAACTCGAGGAACCTTCTAGTGTAGTCATCATCTGTTAGAGAAACCATCTGCAACTCATAAAACTCCTTAGCTCTATCATCATAGTACCTCTCTCATAGATACTTCTTCTTGAAGAGTCTCTTGAACTCATCCCAAATCAACTCTTCTTCTTGAATACCCTTGACATTCTTTACATCTTCCCACCAAATGTCTGCTTTCCCTTTAAGACTGAAGGTGGATATTTTGGCTTTCATGTTCTCTGAATAGTTATGCAATCTAAAGAATTTCTTCATCCCCAGTAACCATGCCTTTGCATCTTCTAACTTCTTCATCTCCCCATCGAATGTAGGAGGGTTGACTTTCTTGAACTCTTCTAGAAAGTACTCACTCCTCCTATAAGGATGATGACGATGACGATGGTGATAATGTCTCGTGGATGAGGAACTAGAATGGTTCCCATACATACCAGTCCTCCTTTAAGGCGTATCCAGTGATTTTCCGCCTCTAGCTGTATCCCCTCTATCCAACTTGTATTGGACCGAGACCTACTAACATAGGCTCCATTAGTTTTCTCTTCCCGCTCTTGACTAATCCTCAACTATCCCTGTTTCTACAAATCTGACAAGCTCCAAAGAATTGTTGTATTGACTTCTACCTTGTTTTCCTCAGCCCTTGCAAGTCTTTCCCGAGCCTCAACCAACTAGTCATTGTCTGCTTTGTAACTTCTGATCTCTGCCCTCAAACTCCTCAATGTATCCACTATACCAGGAGAATACTCATCTCCTTGCTACCCAACTGATCTATAGAGAGAGTCACGAGAACTGTAGTCTACCATTTTGCTCGTCATCTCTATTCTCTTCTTCCTGCAAGTAGGTCATGTTAGATAAGCCAAATGAATACCAAAATCAAAACCGTACCTCATTGATGTTCAAGGGAAGCTTATCTCATCTACAAAATCAGTGCACATTAGCATGATACATATATAATCACAATCATATCAATATAAAAACATAACGCATGACCATACCAACTGTGTACCATGACCCCATGCATGAAAACCATAACCTTGACAACATCAGATTTTACCCAAAGAGAGTGCAACCCGCTTTGATACCACCCTATAACTTGCCTCCTCCCACATTTACCCACTTTCATCGGTTTGCCCGGGGTAAACATGAGTTGAGGGTCACTATGATAAGATCAACCTCCTATATGACCTTAAGGAAATGGAGTTGACAACTTAAGACTTTACTGACCTCCTTCAGGTTCCACAGGACCTCCAGGAGTAACCCAACTCCTCCAGGTGTCCAACCCATGAGTGATATTTATGTTTCACTAAACTAGAGCCTTAGTTTCTCCCTTGCCAAGGCCTCCAAGCGACTGTGGATTTTTTCAGTTAGTTCTATGCCAGCGACCCCGAAGTTTGAGCCACCTTTTTAGGGCTAAGACTCAAGCCCTTACCCAGAACTCAATGAAACTTCCAGAAATGATAAATCACATAGAAATAAGGCTTCTAAACAAAACTAAAACCGAGACTTGACCTGACCTCTCCCAACCAAGACTGACATTCTGTCAAACATATGGTGGGCATGCAACCTACAGGTCATGAATGCATATCTGAACATACAGATTTGAAAAATTATCTGAGGTTTAGCAATAAGGGTTTATGCCTTGTCACAATAGTTGTCATAACACCAGTTAGGTCAGGCATTCATTAACCAAACATTCATTGAATGAAACGTGATAATATCCATACTTAGAGCTATCATATAACCATGCTTATAACCAACATATAACTGGATAGATAACAATGATAAAATAACCATTAAAGCCACATAATAACAATTGCATTTACTTATCAAAGATAAGAGAAACTTAGCTCTTATTAACCATATGAAAAAGAAAACAAAGTCAAGTACTTCCACTTACCACTCGACCATAGATTGGGCTGAACTAAATATTTCTTTCAGCCAATCACCCTCGTGCCATATTCCAAGCATGAATGTGGGATCTCATGGGATAAACCAATTCATAAATAAACAAGGGAATCCAGAGGTTAAACCGCCTCCACCCTCACCATACCATGATCTCACCTAAACCGGTCCCAAGATCACAAAACCAAACCGAGCTTGGATGCCTCAAAATTCCTTCACCATCCCTTGAGGAATTTTCCTGTCTCCACCCACTTGTTGAGGGCTTCGCGGAGAAAACCATTTCCACCCACAACCCTTGGGATTTTCCCGAGACCACTTCACTAGGATCCAAAACCTTATGACAATCCAAAGCTCGACCGAGAAAGAATCCCATCACACCATGGCTATCCATAAATGATAAGGCAATGCTAAAACCACTGTCAAAACCTGAAAAAATCCATGCCACCGACAATAATGAAACCAAATACACACATGCACATACCATGCATGGCAAAACTGACTAGGAAATCATACATGCACCCTGTTACCTGTAAGTATTCCTGCTGAAGCTGCTTGATCCAACATTTCCTTACTTGATCCTTGCTTTCCTTGTCCTTCCTTTGCTTGTTTGTTTTTCCTTCTCCTCATGGTGCTCTTCTCCTCTTTGAAACCAACTTTGAAAATGAACTGACCAAAAGCTACAAACTGATGCTCTGATGTCTTTTTATTATTGATGCTTCTAATTTCTTCATTTTCCCTTAATTTTCCTTCAATTTCCTTCTCACATGCAACTTGTGACCTTTCACCTCCCTTTTCTCCTATTTTCCTTTATTTTTATAAATAAAATGCTAAATATACATTTTCTTTTTCAAAGCCTTTGCCATTCCCTTTGCCAATTTTCCCTTAGCCATAATACACAACAAGTGATGCCCACTAGGATGTTTTTCCCAACATTCATCTTGGAATAAGTGTCCCTTGACCTTGGTCTTATTTTGCCTTTATTAACTTTATTACATGAACTTTTAACCCAAGGCTGTTACAATGTCACCATGTGATCTCAACTTATCCATCTCCAGGATTCACCTAAATAAGCGCCTCTTTGATCATTAGATGGATATCGTCAGCAAGATTAAACCTTTCGAACTTCACATTAGCCCTTATAGCAAAATATAGAGCATGTTTCCACTAGTAAAAGGCCAAGCATTGAAATGCAATTTTTCTTGTGAGTTAAACCATATTAACAAAAACATCACAGTCTTTCATCGTACTAGCATATTCTCCAATTATATGGTGAGACAATGCTCTCAAATATAAACATTCTAAACTTAACTTATCAAACTCTAAGCGAGGGAGAATGCTCCAGTAACACCCTTACGGTCTCCCAATCCATGTTTAAGCAAATAAAGCAAACAAAATGTATTAATAAACCTATTCCCAATGGACAAAGATCTTTGTAAGCATTCCATAGCCATCTCAAAAGTTTGTTAGGCCTTGGTATGACTGTGCCATATGACACCATCCTTCTAATATCTTGTTAAAAGGTGAAGCTTATTGCACATATAAAAATTCTGAAAGGCTACCCTGCATGCCCAAACATAATATGAATTAGTAAGATTATGCGATATAGGATGTGGTTTTACAAACTTAAGTGCTAAAGCTTTGAATGCACAATAGATGAGAGATTACAAGAATCAGCTAGTTGAGCGAGGTAGCTTCAACAAGATCGATTTTGTAAGAACTCTAAAAGAACCTTTGAAATGATCATGGAAATACAAGAGATAAAGAAGTTTAAATGCCTTTTCTTAAAAATGAGTTCAATGTTAAACATGAATTCTTTGAAGATTCAAGCTTGATGTATGAACATCATACAAATAAACTTAATGATTAAAAATGACATGGATATGCGATGCAACTTTCTAACATGATAATGCAACTACTATGAGTGTGAATTAAAGCATGTGAATGAAGCAATACCTCTACAAAACATGACGCATTCAAAAGAATGAGACCCAAGATGGGGCAAGTCGGGCATAAACAACTTACCTTGTGAAAACACGAGCAACCATAGTCTTCAATGATAGCTAGGTCATCTAAAGATTTAACCAATCCAAGTCATAGGCATAACCATTGAAACCTTGAAAAGCAGAGGGGGGCCTAAGATTTGGGTATTTAGGTTAGAAATTTTGGGTGGTGTTGTAGCGGCTACAAGATATCCTCAAGGGGCATATAACATTCCTTAGGTTACTTGATCCTTAAGCCTTACTAGGGAAGCTTTCCTTGTGTTGGATTGTGTCCTTCACTAAAGAGGGGTGTGGTTGCTAAGGTGACAATGGTAACACTCCTGCGTGTTACACATTGTCTAGGTCATTTAGTGAGGCTTTGCACTAGGTGCTAGATTTTGTTGTAATTGTCCATATTCGAGAGAGAGGAGAGCCTTAACTAAACCCACCCGAAGATTGGGCTTAGCTTGAGTTTCAAAGAGATGAAGCCTACTCTAAACTGCTAAATTGCATTCTTTGAGTCACCAATAATAATAAGTAATAAGTAAAAAGTAAAACTTCAGAGTCATTCCAGA
Source organism: Pinus taeda (assembly GCA_000404065.3). NCBI lineage: Eukaryota > Viridiplantae > Streptophyta > Pinopsida > Pinales > Pinaceae > Pinus > Pinus taeda. The sequence goes on along the minus strand of APFE030289227.1, from coordinate 163,028 downwards.
ATTCACTTCTTGAAACAAAACATATTAACTTCTCAAAACAAACATATTGTAACTCGATACCAACTCAAGACAATAAAAAAAATGCATTTTCTCTAAAACAACCCATACACCTGCCAACCAAAAGAATAATTTAGAAGGTAACTAAAAAAAACATTAAATCTTTACATTTTTCTAAAACAATTAATTAACCATAATTAAAATTGTACTTATATTTTAAATAACATTCAAACCATGTCTCTTTCGGTATGATTACTCAAAACTTATGCATAATCCGAACGTACCACTAAAATGTTGTTAGAACAGGTACAAACTCATTGGGCGATCTTGAAAGCGTCGAGAGCAATCTCAGCTGCTCAATATTTTATGTGCAATGAGGTTTGTTGACTCCGAGGGCGTACAGAGCACAACCGATGTAGACGATCTGATGTCTTTTGCTCACATAATCAATGTGTAAGCAACAGAATTAACAACCCAGATCAAAGGGATCTCCGAAGAATGCCACTCCTATCAGATCGTTTTGTGTTGAATTCTTCTCGATGCATAGACGGTCACACGAATCTGGTGGACTGTTATGCCCACACAAGCTCTGCATGCCATCAGTTTTCACAGAAAATGCACATGTCACTGAAGGCAGGCAACAGACTTGTAATTTCAAGCTTTGGCATACATGCTTTTAATGTTTGCCTAGCGGCTGATCCCTGCAGAAACTTGAATTTCAAGGTAATTGTCCCCGTTTTACCTCTAATCCCTTCAAGTGATTGTTCATATTGCATTCAAATTTTAAGACTCCTGCGTTGTCCTGAACTTTGCATCTCACACTGTTCTTTTGTTGGTTTTCTGTTTGGCAATGGCAGTTGTGTTCATTGTTGGGACCTTCAGATCTAAGCTAATTCCCATTAAGCAGAACTTAATCGTCAAATAGGTTTACAACTTTGCGAAAGTCTCCGAAAATTCTCAAGCGTGTCTAACTTTTAAGTATCTTGAAATTTTCATAAAAATTCTAAAGTGGGTCTAAGTACTTTGGCAATTTTTGGAGAAATTATCATTTGGGTATAAGTATTTTGAAAGCTTCTGCCAGAAAATTTCAATTGGTTTGAAGGTCTTTGTATTGGCAGCTTTCAATGGCGGCTTTCAAGCAACCGGGAAGTGGTGGGTTTATAGCAGCAGCAGCAGTCTTTGTATGTTTGCTTGTAATTCACATGAGTCTAAGGCCTCCCGCCCAGCAGCATGAGTACCTTGGGACTTTTCCTCCTATGTATGTCAATTCTGCTATTGTGTTTATTGTTCCGTTCGCGCTATTAAAAATTCTTCTTTGTAGAATTTTGTCAATTACAATGCCTTTGCACTTAGAGTGCTGAAAAAAATATGTTAATGTGGACAACCTAATTGATAAGAAAATTTCTACAGAAGAGAGTTTACTCCCTTAATTTTATTCGCTGTTGACATATGTTACATGCACAGATAAATTTTTCTTCTTTTAATACAGAGACAGGACTGTAATATCCAGAAGAGGCAATCCACGAAAGAGTATATGGAACGTGCAGAGCCTTGTGCACTGGAAGCCTTGCGAATGGTGGACTGCGAAACCCATAACGGGTAATTGATTATTTGCCTCATTCTTTTTGCAGATGAAGTTTATAAAGTTTTAATTGTGTGGAGGTAGATCTACGTCTGAATCATCTATACTATTCTTTAAGATCCTAACTCAAAGGTCTTACTTGAACTCCTGTAAGGCCCTAATCCCAAGCTTTGATTAGACAAGGTACTGGGCCCTGCGCTTAGGTAAGGTCCTGGTCCTGAGCTCTGCTAAGGCAGTCAAGGTCTTGACTGAAAAATCTTACATAAGGAAAGGTCCTAAGCTAGGTATGTATTAATTCCTTGCCACTGAAAATATGCAGGTCCTCCCGTGGAAAGCAATGGGTACATCAAAGTTGATTGCCATGGAGGTCTTAATCAGATGCGACGAGATGTAAGTGTCTGAAATAACGGATCAATTCTGAGTCGAGGTTGATTTTTTTCCTTGAAAAATGCTTCTCATACTGAATTAAAGCACAAAATCCAAACTGGCTCACGCCAAGTGAAAAGTTCTCAAGATAGGTTCAGTTACTTGATCTCAACTAGTTAAACACAAGTCAACAAGCATACTCCATCTGGAGGCCATTCTCTCATTCTATATATATAAAATTTTCCAGGGAATAGATCTCAACTAGTTATGCATAAGTTAGCAAGCATACTCCATCTACAGGCCATTATATATATAATTTTCACGGTAATATATTCCTAGGAAACTGCCTAGGCACTTCCCCTCATTCTGAGGATGGTACCCTGGCTAAACCCTAGATTCTTCAAGGCACAAAGCCAGGTGAACAACTCATTAATAGGTCATTTACTGCTCATCAGCAATCGGTCCACTAAAATCATACATGTCTCAAAGTGGGATTTGAAACTGGGTGGGAAGGGTAACAAGTTATCCTCACAACTACTTAGCTATGCCCAATTGACTCTGAAGGCTCAGATATACTCCAGTCATGTTGAAATATTTCACCCAACCCAAACAATTATATTTCTTTTTTCTTGCATATATATTATGAACTATCTAGCTAGGACTTCTCTATTTCCCAAACCCAGAAACGAGTTTGTTGATAGTGTTTACCTTGCCAATCTTGTTGTCTCTGCAGCTATGCGATGGTGTAGATGTTGCTCGTCTACTCAATGCGACGTTAGTCCTGCCAAACTTTGAAGCGGCTTCATATTGGAATGATACAAGGTAGCGTAAAATGTGATATGAGTAGGCATATTACTAATGCTCTGGAAATGTTTGACGATGCAATGAAAACATTTAGAATCTTCTTAGAAGTTTTGCAAGCAAAGAAATACTGGTGCCCTTGTTTCTATGGTTACATAAACAAATTGCTAGGAAACAAATATGTCAATTCTGTGAAGCAGGGGAAACTGAAATTAACAGCATGTGTTATTAAAGGATTTAATATATAACCACATAAGGGAGAAGAATTCAACTACTTCCACAATTTGGAGTCAATAGAGTTATGAAAATAAATAGACTTAGAAGTAGAGAACTTTGGGTGTCTTAACTCTTATTACACAGATCAATGAAAATAGGACAGACATTTCAGATACGTTGTAACGTACATGTTTGATAGACCAATTGGTCTAATATGCTAAGTGAATTTATTCAAATTTCACCGTCAGCTTATCCCTTTTTTATCCCCAATCAGCCACTAAAGAATGGTCAATCATGGCCTTCTGTGTTCAGTGATTTGTTTCTTTGGGGCTCTTGGTAGCTGGAACTGCGAGCTGATATGTTAGCTACAAACTTGCTCTCAATCATGGCCTCCTGTGCTAAGTGATTGGTTTCTTAGGGGCTCTTGGTAGCTGGAACTGGGAGCTGTTAGGTACAAACTCGCAAGAGTCTAGCCTTTTGTAAATTTGTCCATGAAAAATGTGAATTGGCTGCTAGCATAATTATGTTGCTGCATGTATCGGATAACCCCTATTATCTTGGGGAAAAGACAGCTTAACCTAAAGGACCATGCCAAACCCAGACATCAGAATCCAAACATTATCTGTTTCCATCATAGTTGTTAAGTACTTTTGAAAATTCTTGACAATTTTGTTGGTTTGTATAAAGCACATATGCACGGGGGAAGAAAAGAATGAATTGTCACAGTAAACTCTCTTAATTTTATATTTTATCAGATAAGATTGAATAATTTTATTAATGACCACAAAAGGTAGGTCAATGGGACCTAAAGGTTTACCTAATGTGAACGAAGTGTGGGACTGCGAAAGCAACTCCTATAACAACTCTGAAAGTGAAAGTAAGGAAGCATAACTACGTATCTGGATAAGCTATTTGCTACTAAACCAAAAAATATAATAGTATAAGTGTAGGGATACAATAGAAAGGCTAGAGACTGAGATCCCAGTGCTGAATGAGAGGGAGGGAGAGGATGGCAAGGGTTTCTGGTCTTGATGGGAAAGGGTGAGGGGGGCACTGAGCTACATGTTTATGATGTGCAGATTGTTTCAAAATTGGATCAAATTATCCCAAATGTTTATGTTTAATTTAAGGATGTGGATTATCCTATATTAGTTTATTTCAGTTCTAGTTTTAGCAGAATATGGCACCCAACTAAAAAGGTCATTTTATTTTCTCTTACACCAAGCATCTCCCTAAACTTCCAGAGTTTCTCCTTGATCAAATTTCGTGGAGATGTCTACAAGCTATTCTTTAGTTTTGCAGTACACAGCCGTAACTTCTCTAGTGTTGCAAAGAATGTGAGCTTTGAGCTTGAGGCCTCTCTCGAGTTCCAAGTATTCGGCCAAGCACGATTGGTCTGGATATAGGAAAAAAGTGGAGAGGGGGTTACTGAACTCCTTGAATAGGAAATGGAATTGACCATGTATCTCAAGACTCATAGTAATAGGGATGTCTGAAAATAAAATGCTCCTTTTCCTTTGTCTCTTGTAAATGGTAGATTTGCCATAACCTATCCTTATGAGGTATCTGGTGCTTAACTTCTACTTGAATCTAGTGAGGACCCACTCGGAACTGGCCTAGGGGATCCTAGGTCCATGCTTCTCATGTCAAAGCATGTAAGGGGACCATGCTATGAGGCCATTTTTCATCTCTCGGAAGTGCTTTGCATAAAAGGCCATCTTGGGTCTCAAACATCCAGGGGGATGATCCAAGTGACCTAGATATATTTCTTGTAAATATCCTCCTAGATAATCCCATTCATCTCTTGCTTATTCGGCAAGTGTTGACCAAGAGTATCCAAAGAATACTTGAATGAAGGCAGTCTATGATATACTAGCTAATTGAAGGAAACATGAAACCTTTGAATTCCAAGCCAGTGCTCTCTCGAAATGTGGGGTAGAATGAGTCATGGCCTCCCAATATTGGTAGTCAAGTTATGGGTATTGGTCTTTCCTTGTCATCGAATCTTCGAAGGTGATGTAGGAACTCAATTAGTTTGAATATAATCTTGATGAGGAAAGGGTTTGTACAAACTTTGCTTGGATGATGGGGCGGGGAACATCCTCTGGCATTTGATGATATAATGGATTAGAGGGTGTACCCTCTCTCGGTATGGGCCCAATTTAATTTGAGCAAGTTTGGTCCCGATACGTTTGAATTGTATGAAACTATGGGTTTGATAATGGGCTCCATGAGGCCCAATTTGGATGAGATGTATTGAAAATGGTGTTGGAAACATTGACTCTTTATAAGAGCAAGAGATCCATACCCCTTATTCACTCAAGCTTGAAAAGCTTGCCCCAATTTGGATGAGATGTATTGAAAATGGTGTTGGAAACATCGACTCTCCATAAGAGCAAGAGATCCGTACCCCTTATTCACTCAAGGTTGGAAAGCTTGCCTCAACCCGAACCTAGGCTTTAAAAAGTTGAAAATTGAACCCTTTGGAGTAAAAGTGAAAATTTGAGAGGGACTTCTTCAAATAGTTGAAGATCATCGTCTTGGATTACCCAAGGCTGATTATCAACTCTCGGAGGTCACAAAACTTCGCAAGAGCATCCAATTGCCTTTGTAGTGTATACAAAACCTCAAGAGTCGAGGCCAAGAGTGCCACGTCATTGGCGAACAAGATATGGAGATTAAGACAATGGAAGAGACATCTATCACCTAGATGGAATGCTTATGTAAAAATTCCTTCAACTCATCTACGTAGATCTCGAATAATGCAGGTGAGAGGGGACACCCTAGCTTCAGCTTGATGGTACTCATGAAATTAGATAATCCATGTGTTGTATGAAGATAACTAAGGACTGCCTCATAAAGTCCTATGATAACAATGATAAGAATCTTTGAAACCCTAATGTCTTTGAGCCTTTGAAACATGGCTTCCCATGGAACTAAGTCAATTTTTTTTGTAAGTCTACAAAATAGTAGAAGATTTGTGAAGAATGATGTCTCACCTCCTAAATGACCATTGATAGAGGGAGGATATGATCCGTTGTCTAATATCTTGGTTTGAAGCCTGCTTGGCACTCGCCTGGAAGGTTTCTCCTTTGAGCCCTTTGAATAACTACAAATGAAAGGTGGTGGCAACTAGAGCTGAAATAAAATCAAAATATGTCACTAGATATAAATATTGTGCATATTTTATCAAATGATCTCCTTGAGCAAGGATCAATGTTTTAAAAGTTGAATTGAACTCAGAATTGGTCGAGGGTCAAATTGAACTCAAACTAGAACTTTCCCATAGCTTGGTTTGTGGACTGGTTTATTAAAGCATACATAGAATATTAATATTTTATTGAAAATAAATATATTCATGTACATTGATGTAAACCCAAGAATCTAAAGTTCAAACCATGTTTCCAAACCATTAGAGAAAATATGCAAAATCTACTCATATATATATCTATATATATATATATATATATATATATATATATATATATATATATATACACCGCGTAAGGGAGAGAATATAGCAAAATGGCATTGAGTGTGAAGACTTGAGAGGGGAAATAGGGCACCGACGAGAATTTTAAGAAAGATTTATAAGTTATCAGAAAATATTTATTCAATAGCGCTTAGAAGGCGGGCCCTTTAGGAAAATTTTGCCACCAGTTAGTACATGGCTTCTAGAATATTGGTTGGTCAAGTTGCCTCAACCTGGCTTCTAGAAATTTGGTTGTTTCAACTGTAGAGGATGGTCAATTATCTAAAGTGAGTCCTTAATTTGACGCTGTGCTTACTTCTCTACTCACATAATCACCGTCCTTGTGGAAGGGGCGATAATTACGACATTACATCCATAGACTATCGTAGAAGATCACGATACCACTCCCCATAATGCTAAGTTGGGGTCATTAGAAGGCATCTATTTCTGAAGAAAGCCTTCGTTATTTATATTGGGATTAATTGTGCTAAAAAGGGCCCTCGATGGTGCAAACCTATATTTGTCAAGTAGAGGAGGGCTAAATGAAATAAGGGCTTGTGATGGGGGTGGTTTTGATTGCTAAGAAAGATGAGGAAGAAATTCAACAACATTAATAAGAGTGGCAATTGGGTAATGATGGTAACAATGAAGTATTAGGATTATTGTCATCTAATCAATGAATGAATTGAATTACATGAGCAGAATGTAGCTCAATAAGTAATACAAAGATATTTACAGTAATAGAAACATCAAGTTTCTATTAGGAAATAGAAACAACCAGTTTCATCTAAGAAACTGCTAAAATGATAAAAATAGCAACAGCTAATAAGAATGAGCATTAAACACTAAATAGTATTATTCTAATACCCTCCCTTAATGCTCAATCTATTTACAACACCAATAGACCCTTTGAATTTTACAAACTTATCAGGACCAAGAGGCTTGGTGAAGATGTCTGCGGGCTACTCTGTTGTGGGAACATATCGCAACTGAACGGATCCGTTTTCAACAAGTTGGCAAATGTAGTGGCAATGGGTTTCCACATGCTTTGTTCGTTCATGAAACACTGGATTCTTGGCAAGTTTGAGCACTCCCTGATTATCACAAAGCAAGGGAGTAGGACCTGTTTGGGAAACATGCATATCCGCAAGCATACGTCGAAGCCAAACTGCCTCACAAGATGCCTTAACTGCTCCCCGATACTCTGCTTCTGTTGAGGAGAGAGCCACTGCCTGCTGCTTCTTACTAGTCTAGGTGACAGCACCGGATCCTAGACTAAACACATACCCAGCTGTAGATTTTCGGTCATCAACCGAACCGGCCCAGTCAGAATCTGTGTAACCACTGAGTATAGGATCGGAACTTTGAGTGTATGGGAGTCCATAATCAGGAGTGCCACACGCATATTGTAGCACACTCTTTGCTGCTATCCAATGATCAGCCTTAGGAGCTGACATGAAGCTGGAAATGTAGCTCACTGCAAAACTGATGTCAGGTCTAGTGGCAGTCAGGTAGATGAGGCTACCTACTAATTGCCTGAATAAAGTTTCATCCACAAGGGGGGAGGATGACTGAGCTGAAAGTTTGAGCCCTGGTTCCATAGGATTCCTGCATTCTGAACCTGTCCACAAGATTTTTGGCATACTTGGACTGAGAGAGAAAGATGTTGTTCTCAGTCTGCCAGACTTCAACCCCCAGACAGTAATGAAGAAGTCCCAAGTCTGTCATATCAAAGGTGCTGCATAAGTCTTGTTTGATCCCATGGATCAAATGTGCAGCGCTGCCAGTAATGATAAGGTCATCCACATAGACAACCACAAACAAAATATCATCACCAGTATGCTTGATATACAGGTTTGCATCAGATGGGCTCCGCTGAAAGACATGATTTGTTAGATACTGATAAATTTTCATGTACCAAGCCCGAGGAGCTTGTTTCAATCCATAGAGTGCTTTAACTAATCTACACACTTTCTGTTCTTGACCGACAACCTTGAATCCTCGAGGTTGCGTCATGTAGACTTCTTCCTGTAAGTCACCATTTAGGAAAGCACTCTTTACATCCATCTGATGAACTTTCCAATTGAACTGAGCTGCTAGGGCAAGGACAAGCCTTATGGTACTCATCTTGGCTGTAGGAGCAAAGGTCTGTTCATAGTCGATGCCTTCCTTCTGTGAGAACCCTCGAGCAACAAGACGAGCTTTATACTTGTCTAGGGTTTCGTCAGCTTTGTATTTCACTTTATACACCCATTTGCAGCTGATGGTCTTTTCCCTGTAGGAAGATCAGAAAGGGTCCACGTTTGATTCTTTTGAAGACTTTGGAATTCAGCTTCCATAGCCTGTTCCCACTCAGATGTACCCTTAGCCTCTGAATAGGTTTGAGGCTCAAAAATACTGTGTAGGTTAGCCATAAGAGCAAAATTTACTGTAGACTGTTGTTTGCTCTTATATCTAGAAGTTCTACCTTCAAGGAGCTTATTATCCCGTAGATCACCAATCGTTTTAGCCCACCATTTAGGCCGAAGAGTATAGGAACCAATATCAGGAGGAGGTGGAGAAGGCTCAAGAACAATAGGAGCAGCAAGACGAGGGTTATTTTCCGGAGGAAGCTCAGGTAGTGTATTATCAAATACTGATGTTGCATCATCCCTCCCATCAGGTGGACCTACCAGAAGAAGGAACACTGTGAGGCTGATCCTCAGAACACTGCTCAGAAGGAGAAGACTGAAAGAATCCTCTGTCTTCATCAAATACTACATCTTGACTGAAGCTAAGACGACCAGTAGCTATATCTATCAGCCTATAGGCCTTGTGATGATCACTGTACCCTGTCATCATGAGTTTCTGTCTTTTGGAATCCAACTTCGAGCGCTTAGCAGTTGGAATCCAAACACATGCAACTGAGCCAAATATTTTGAGGTGACTGATCTTAGGCTTACGGCCAGACCAAACCTCTTCGGGAGTCTTCCCCTTAATAGCCTAAGTAGGTGATCGATTAAGAAGATAGATAGCAGTGAATACTGCTTCAGCCCAGAATTTGTTCGGAACACTCCTGTGTTGTAACATGGAACGAGCCATTTCAACAACCATATGGTTGCGGCGTTCGACAACACTGTTCTGCTGAGGAGTGTAGGGTGTAGTTAACTGGCGTTTGATGCCATGAGTATCACAGAAGTTGGAAAAATTAGAAGAACAAAATCCCCCCCGTTATCTGTCCTAAGAGTCATGATATTACAGCTAGACTCTTTTTCAACTAAGGTTTTAAACTTCTGAAAGGTACTAAATGCATCAGATTTATATTTTAGAAAATACACCCACATCTTTCCACTGAAATCATCTACAATAAGCAAAACATATTTGCAACCAGTAATAGAAGATGTATTCATAGGACCACAAAATATCAGCATGAATTAACTGGAGTACCTTAGATGCGCGCCAAGATTCTCCATCCTTGAATGAAGACCGATGTTGCTTGCCAGCTTAATAGGAGCTGCATACTCCCAACTGCTGAGTCTGAATATCAGGTAACCCTGACACAAGTCCTTCCCGAGAAAGCTGAGAGAGATACTGCATGTTTAGATGCCCATATCGCTGATGCCATAGAGTGCTGATGGGAGAAACACGAGCTGCTAGAGCCACTTTTGGAGAATCACCAGTGTCAAGAAGCCTATATAGACGATGATCCTCTAGGCCAACAACAACCGTAAGACTAGTCTCCCTGTCGATAATAGAGCACCTGTGTGCACTGAATACTACATCAAGCTGAGGAGAGTTCCTCATAATCTGGCTGACAGACAGCAGATTAATTTCCATACCAGGAACATAGTACACATTCAGGAAGATGAGTGTGCGCCCACCAGACTGGATTTGAACTGTACCTCTGCCAACCACTGTGTACTTTTATCCTCCGCCAAATACCACGGAATCACTGAAAGGTGAGAAGTCAATAAACTAGTTATGCCTGTGAGAGAAATGGCGTGATGCACTAGAGTCATTGTACCAGGCAGAAGACAGGACATGATCTGAAGACCTTTTAGCCATAAAGGCGTAAAAGGCAATTTCTGTTTGCTCGGAATGTTCTGCAACATTTGCTGTCTGATGGGGCCCTTCCTGTTTCCTCTGTTCAGAAGCAATCCTCTGTCGGCAATCTTTCTTCATGTGGCCGAACTTGTGACAGTAATTACACTGCACACTTTTCTTCCTAGCCAGATCAAAAGGCTGAGAAGAACCTTTTTGCTGAAAGGATTGAGAGGACTGATATTTGGCAGCAAAAGCATTTTTCGAGGACATTGATGAAGCACCACTACCAAACTGCTATTTCCAACGATCCTACTGCAGGAGTTTGGTGCATAACTCTGGAAACTTCAGATCAACATTTGTGGTGGTAATGTTGAGTGTTTCTATGAAGCGTTCATAAGATTTCGGTAGACTTTTCAAAGTGATGACTACCATATCTTCTTCCTCCATGGTCCGACCAATGGCTTTGAGCTGATCTCGAATGTCTTTAATCCTGTTAAGATGTTCCTGTAAAGACATGTTCGTCCATCATGATGGGGAACAACTGATTCTTGAGAAAGAAAGCTCTGCTCTTGTCGGATGTCTTGTGCAATTCCTTAAGATGTTGCCAAATTTCAGCAGCTGTTTTGCCGGAAGGAATTTGTGGTAACTGATCATCAGGGACAGAAAGTTTGAGAAGCATAACAGCCTCTCGATTTCAATCATCAAACTTATCTTGATCGGTACCAGCTGTACCAGGACGGAGCTCTTTGGCCAAAACAAGCTGGTCAAGACGCCTATATTCAAAAATGGTCAACATTCTCTGTTTCCAGATGTTATAATTGGTGCCATTAAAGCGTTGACTGCCTTCCAACATTAGATTGGTTAGCGAAGCCATTTGCACTTTTCCCAAGACACAGAAAACACCAAAGAAATCTGGCACGAATTTTAATGCAGATGCTGGTTGATCCGGACAGAATTTGACAGGTGCTCCCCTGCTGGGAGATGTAGAATTCTGCGTACCCTGACCTTTGCCTCAGCAAGACTGAAAAAAAAATTTGTTGTTTCCAGTAACCCCTCAGTTGGGATCCACTGTCACAAAGTGACCCAAAAGGAATTTGCTGCCTCTATTAGCCTCTAATCTCCAAGGCTGCCACAATGCTTGCCACAAATAAGGACGTTGCCATAGATTGATTTGCAGAGGTAAACCGTCCAAGTATTCTTTGACTTCACTTTATCCTGAACAGCTAGCAAATATCGAGTTGTAAGAAAATGGCAAAAACCTGAGAAATTACAAATAGTGACAAACGCAGCCCAATATTGCGTTAGGTTTTTTCCTTCAAAAGTTGATCACTTGCAGAAATCAAAATGGCTTAAAAAAAATCGAATTTTGAGAAATCGAACAAAACCGATCTGATACGACTTCAGTGGTTTGTCTTTTGGATACCACGTCGATCAGCCAGACAAAATACCGCTACCAAACGCGCAAAAAAGACACGTCGGGGGTTCGATTTTCTCCACACACCCGAATCGGTCAAAGGATGCTGCCAGACGATGATCCGTCAGTTGTTTAGACTCCTGCGACAGCAACAATAACAACACGCTAAAGTCACCAGAACATCGATGTTGCCTGCGTCCACTGTTGAATTAAAAATTGGTCGGGAATTAAAAAACTGAATCCGATGTCTTCTGCAGGTTTACTTAGGCAAGACTTTCGTACGGAGGATGGATCAGTCGTCGCAGCAATAATGACGTCGACCTCAACCTGTTGGGCTTCAAAAAATCGAACCTTGGCCGTAAGATGTTGAAGCCCTCACGGGAGTCAAACGCGAAACCTGCCAGAATCCCGACTTCCGTTGCCACGTCAACTCTTAGCCGAAGAGTGAATTCTGATGATGAGAAATGGGATTCAGTAGTCGGGAAATAAATGATTCGTGGGCAGCACGAACGAAAACACGCAGATTCCCAAACTTGCTTTGGCGTACAATGTCTAGACCCAGTCCACAAAAAAACAAAGAGCCTCTCGGCGTCTGCAGACAGGGCCACGGGCTACAACAGTAGCAACAAATGGTGAATAGAGAGCACGAAATGAAATGCGAATTCCAAAAAAAAAATTATTGCTAAGAAATACCCGAGCTCTGATACCATAATGAATGAATGAATTGAATTACATGAGCAGAATGTAGCTCAATAAGTAATACAAAGATATCTACAGTAATAGAAACATCAAGTTTCTATTAGGAAATAGAAATAACCATTTTCATCTAAGAAACTGCTAAAATGATAAAAATAGCAACAACTAATAAGAATGAGCATTAAACACTAAATAGTATTATTCTAATATCATCATCATCCAACATTAGCAACTTCTAGCCATTATTATTAGAACTAGATAAGAAATGACAAACTCTGTTGGTCTGAATGGTTCCAAGGCTTTATTGGTTTGGTTGAAGGAACAAAACTAGAAATAGCCAATTTGATACGCAACTAATAGGTTGGTTTGTTAACTGGAACTAATCAACTTGATACAAAATTGACCATAATTGCACAAACTAGTTGATTCTACATGGAACCATAAAACCGTGAGAGGGATTGCATAAACTCAATTTTTTTAAAAGAACATTAGTTAATACTCTAGAGCTAACCCTAAATTGCTACTAATCTTATTTTGGGCTCGAAGTCAGTTAGAGCCTTTTTGTTGATGTATTTTGGTTTAGATATGGTTTGCACTCTGTGTAATTTTGGTTATATGCACCCTTACTTACTATATACATGAGAAGCTTTGCATGTTTATGTATAATAGTTTGGATTCACATGGATGCCCATGAAAATATAACTTTTCTTTCAAATTTGAATATTCTATGTATTTTTTTGTCCATCAATTTTTTGGGTTGGTTTTGGTTTTGGTTTTTAGGGTCAATCAATTCGATGATCGGTCTAGTTTTGATAACATTGCTTCTAGCAGAATTTGTTATCATTGAATTGGATATCATTGGAAGGAAAGGGGTCACCATCAATAGAGGGTCCATCACAATGTTGCACATTTGGAGAGGGCCCTTTGCTATGTTGCACATTTGGAGAGAGCTCATTACTGGAATGCTCATTGGAGGAAGGATCATCATTGGTTTCCTCATCAAAAGAGGGCTCGAATCTTCACTAGGTTGCATATCCTTCTGAAAAAAGGGAAGGCTAGAAGATTCCTCCATAATAACAGAGGAGTTGGTTGAACAAGTAGGTCCATAGGTTTTTAGACATTATTTAGAAGAAGATCTCAAAAAAGTACTCAAGGTTGCATCGAGACTTGATGAATATGTTGTAAGATCCACTACAAAAGGGTTAGAGTCATGAACAAGTAACTTTGCTAAAGAAGAAGAGGCATGTTCCATGGATATGTGTTGATAATCATCACTAGAAACATCATTGGAAAGAAATGATGTAAGAGATCCTAATAGACCACTAGGAACAAAATCAAAGAGAGTCTCGTGATGCTTAGTCACATGGTAGATGGGGTCATAATGATGATACCCACCCATATTCTAGCAAGGCATATATTGGATAGGTGATGTAATGCACCTTCCATAAGGGAAATGGACCCATGCCCTTGACCCAAAAATTCTAAATTGTGAAATAAAGGGTTTTTGCCTATGCAAGCAATCATAAGGAATCATACTAGAGATAGTAAGAGTAGGTATTTGGTTGATGATAAATGTTGCATAGACAATTGCTTCAATCTTGAAGGAAAGCTTCATTTTCTAAAAGTGAAGCATACAACAAGCCATCTCCATGATTTCCCTATTCTTTTGCTCAACCACATCGAAAGCACTCAAGCAAGCCATCGAATTGCATATTTACACTTGATTCCAGTCCAACTTCCATTTGTCCCAATGGTCTATTTGAAGCATGGGGAATAATCTAGGGAAGGTCAAAGTTATTGCTTATCTCGATTCCCATGTATAGGAAAGTCAACTTAGAAGTAATATAGTGACAACGATGCCTCAAAATTGCTTATTGGATTGCCTTACCCAAAGGCATATAGAGCGATATTGATACTAAATAGAAGGAAGACAAGTTACGAAGTAAAGCAATTCAATATATGAAGTATATCAATAAGTGGGGGTTTAGGTTTACTTGATGTCCTTTATCTATTGTGGTATAAGGAACAATTTGTTGCTAAGAGATGCTATGAGAGTGAAGCAACCAATGGAAGGCATTACCATTGTATTCTCATCCCCCATTAAACTAGAGATATTTGATCTTTTGCTTACTTTGAGATTCAACAAGGTATTTGAACTCTCATAATTTTGCTAATACTTCATCCTTGGATTAAATGATGTAGATGTTATAAACCAAGAAAAAATCATAATTAAAGGCGGGGAATTTCATGGCTCCCTCAAGAGAAAAAGTGGGCATAGGACCACAAATATCATTTGATATTAACTCATGGGGTTTAGAGGTCCATTTGGAGTTATCCTTTTGACAGGACTCTTGGTGATGCTTTCCCATTAGGTATTCCTTGTAAACACCATTGGTAGGGTTAATGTGTGGGAGGCCTTCAACAAGGGGAAATGATTTGTGCCTCTGGGACCTATTACTGCTCAAACTAGCAGGGGTCCTATAGAGCAACTACTAGGTCAAGGGCAACAATGGAGCGCTAATCCTTTGTCACCTCAACTAAGGCTCCCTGCACTTTACAGACTTTCACCGATGGGAGGAGCCCTGTATAAGGGGAATCACTAGATGAATGGATCAATAAGAGGATAATGATGATTCCTACTCAATTATATGGCTTTCTTGCTCGGGAAGCAAGGTGATATGCTCTCTAGGAACGGCTAAGAGAATTCTCGAGGCTAGGGTTTGGGAATATATCTTCTAAAGATGATTCCTAGGCCTAGGAATCCTTATGGAGAATTGGTCCTTATATGATCTTTGTGGAATTTGAGTTGTAAAGTTGCGGGACCACACGAAACCAAGCGGACCCAGAATTAGGTCAAGGATGTGGAGTTCATCATCCAAGGAAGGGCTTGACCTAATTACAGAAGAGAAAAGGATCAAAGGATAAATTTTCTTTTGAGAAATGAATGCAATGATCAAATGAGGATACCAGCCAAGGGAAACCTAGGGCAAGAAACGATCTTTGAGTTAGGGCTTGCTATATCTCAAGATCCCACGGTCAGAATTTCTTGAAATTTGGAGGGCCTCTAGAGAAAAACCCTAGCGCAATTATGAACAAGAGATTGAACTTTTTTGATGGCTACAATGGGAGAAATATGATGCCCTAGGTGACCTATGGAGGTTAGGCCTAGAAAGAGAAGGAGAGTTGAGAGAAATATTCGTTAAAGGTGACCACCTATGGAAGGATTAGTGCCTTATACTTTGGGAGAGATGGAGTCAAGGATAATTTATAGCTTAGAAGAGGTTTACCCAATCAAGGAGGTCTTCAAGCAACTTCGCATGGCATTAGGGCATGAGAGAAACTACTTGAGATCTTTATACTTCGATATGCAATAATTGACGACTTATCAAGATATATTTTGGAAAAATAATCTCTAGGAACATTCACCCATTCATACATGGCCCATGCAATGATGCAACACTACAAAAGGTCAAAATTTCCACAATTTTGCATAGGAAAGTGGTAAATTTCAGACTTGTATAATGAAAATCCCAACAACATTCATGTGACAGTAAATAACAAGAATAAGCATGAAAAGATTACTTACATGTACAAATGATTATATCCAATCATCATATTATGCCGATAATGAAGCTTCAAGACAAGAGAAAAAGATCCAAACATCAAAATTCATCCATAACATCCAAACTCGTCCGCCAAAAGGGAATGCGAAATTCACAAGAGCTCCGAAATCCCAATCCAAGTGATGATGATGAAAATGAATCACCTCACTTCTATTTATATAATCACTAATGAGTTTGATTTGCCTAATTTGGCCTAATTGAGCCCCAAATAATAAAATAATGTGCAATAATAACATCTCTTGGTGACAAGCCCACCAAGATAGCTCAATAACATAATAATAAGCCTCTCAAGAGGGTAGAATGATCAATAAAGTGAGTCTTTGGGTCTTTGAGGAGGCCTAATGAAGTCTAGAGTGTGCCATGATGTGAGAATGGACCTCAAACATAGTAGACAAGGGTTTGGCCCCTTGCTTTTTAAGCAAATCCCTGTGGTGCTCCCAAGTGGGTGTGAGGGGCCCAAGGACATCCTCATGGGTCTCCAAGTGGATAAAAAATGCCTATAAACCATTCATAAGGGCGAGGATGATGACATAAGCCCTCTACAGTGAGACACATCCTCATCTGGACCTTGGAACATATGCCAAGTGTATGGTGCAAGTGTGGAGCTGACTGGGCATGGTGAACCAGGTGCATAATCCTCATCCAAAAAGTGGAACACGAGCAATCAATGAGTGATGTTGGGGATTTATGAAGTACTCTCTGCTATGGTGGAGGTCCATAGCTCTCAACGCTCACCTTACACGTGCCAATGCGGCGCTCTAGATGGCCAGGACCCCGTATAGGGAGACCAAGCCCCAAATGGAGACCTACCTGCAATCCTGCATAAGATCCAATGTGTCCCCTTGCCCTCCAATATAACAAATTATCGGAATAATCAAGTAAAAGAGCTGACAAGTCATGGAACCAATGAGGCACTTCATGGTGGCATGCCCTTCAATAGTCGGCTTTGGCATGTACAAGTGTTTCCAAGCTCAATAAGGGGGTTAATCAAGGACCCAATTAGGTTGTTTCAACCTTTAAAGGGGGTGACAGGTCCATGGTACATCCATCAGGTGGTAGGTGGCAAGTGATATAGTGATGGAATAGAGTGGGTATTAGGGGAATCATCCAGACCACATGTCATGGTACAAGGGTAGCTATAATAAAGGAGGCCCACACCTGGTATATAAGTGTAGGAGGGAGCAAATCGTGGTACATGAGTTATCTCGACCTTTGTTTTTCCACCCTTCTTCATATGCCTTTTGCCTTTGATTGATTTTTCTTCATAATTGCTTGGGGCTCTAGGGGATGAGAGCATGATGTGTAATATATAGCAATGGATACTCCCTTAAGGTGGGGTAGTTCATCGCCCACCAGGGTTGGGACAATCATGGGTTCCATAATGATGTAGGGGGCTCATCTAGGGCCCATAGGAACCAGGGTGATGGCCATGGATAAGGGGTAGAGCTCATATTTGGCTTTTGCCCATGTGCTAAATTTGTATGTCCTGACCATCTTTTGCATTTTGTGGTACATTTCTTGTTGTGAGTGGCCAAATTATGCTTTTTCTTTTCTTTTTAGTTGCATTAACCTTCGGGCATCGTTGCAAGCCCGACCTAAGGTGTGGACAAGGGGAGAGGGAGGCTAACCCTATGTGGACCCGAATGGGAAAAGAGATGAATGGGGCTAAAATGAATGGAAGGGGGAGATATCTATGGTGTTGGGAAGTGGGACCACAAAACCAAAATTGAGATTTCCCATGTAGTGCCAACCCTAAAGCTAATGGCCAGTAAAGGAGATCCCATAGGACTAGGATACGAGGCTAACCACGAAATCGAGTAGTGGAGACAAGAGTACAGGCCCAGCCCACTTTTTTCGCTGAACCCCCCCGCCAAGCCATGCCCTAATGTGTCCATGACAAGTAAGGAAAATTACTCAACTATACTAAAGAAAAGCCATACCTTTGGGGTCGAGAGGCCCACCTTCAAACATATAATCATAATAGATGGGCGAGGGACCACATGGCTAGCTCAGGTGGTGGAGATAATGGCACATCGAGCTATCTGGTGGCTATAAGGGGCTGTTGGCTGCCGACTGAGGACCATCTAGGAAAAAAGTTTTCTCCTATATATACTACCCACTGGTGGTCAGTAACAGGATCCATAGTTGATATGACTAAGCGGAAAGTGCCATAGCTTACTATCATCATCTTCATTGCCCATGACTATATGTTTGGATTCATCACAATATCTAGAAGCAACAATTTTTAAATTGTTGTTGATGTCTTTAGCAACCCCTCTATTTGGCCCAAATTCCACCTTTTATTTGGTGTGAGTAATGTGGTATATAGAGAGAAGATTTAATCCCACTCAAGGAACATGGGGAACATCTTTGTATTGAGCTTTATCAATTTGAACAATATTGCAACCAAAGATTGAAAGAGTTGAGTTATTAGTATTACCAATAGTTACCTTCTCATCTTTATGTAAAGAATGGATAAACTCACCTGAATTAGATGATCTTACAAATGAGTGAGGTGGTGTACTTATACCTCTCCACTCTAGGGTTAGCCCCCTAAGGAGTGTAGGTTGATTTGACCCTAAAATACAGTAAAATGTAATAATGGGTGTAACAACCCACAACTCTGTTAGCACATGGCTAGAAAGGAAGATTAACTGAAATATCTCTACATTTATCTCTTGCATTTACTAGCTCTCATTTGTTGCCCATGAAGGCCCATTGCTAGGTTGACCCATTATTTACATATACATTCGACTCTTACATACCCTGATTAGGGTCATTATATACATTACATATTACTCCCATTTGAAAAGATTGATCTTCAAATCTTTGTTGTCAGGGTTTTACATATGTTGAAACCAACTTGTAGAATTTCCTTAGTTTTTTACTCTCTTGTTGCTACTGTTGATTAATCGTCAATCCATAATCAATTCTTTTTCATGTCGATCCTTTATAATTTGAGGTCAATCTTTTCATTTGATTCCATGCATTGTTGTGTGTTTACCACTAGGTAGGTTATCATCTTTGGTCTTTGATATTATCTTGTCGCATCATGATTGTTCGTTAATGCCACATTCCATGAATGTCATTGATTTTTCTATATGCATCTTTCAAATTGTGGATGTTCTTCTTACCCTTGTATAATCTATAAATTGTCATTGCGTTGAAATGCACTCTCTAGCTAAATATGTAAGAGATGTTGTCTTGTCTTGTTATGTTATGTAAATATTTAGACTTGGTCAAAATAAAATAAAATAAAAATAACCCTATGTTAAAATAAAAATTCTACGCTATTATATTTTTAATCAATTTTTGTTGGTAGTTAAGGTAAATTTGAAATAAAAATAAAAATAGCCCTATGTTAAAATAAAAATTCTCTGTTATTATTTTTTTGAATTAATTTTTGTTGGGTAGTTGAGGTAAACTTGACTTGGTCAAGTTACAGGTGGTTTTTGAGCTCCAGGTTTATGAGAACCCATGGTATTGCCCATGGTTTTCATGTGGAATATAGCCTATTTAAAAGGGGGGATTAAACTAGCCTAGATCCATCTTAACTTTAGATCT
Organism: Pinus taeda; assembly: GCA_000404065.3. Lineage (NCBI taxonomy): Eukaryota > Viridiplantae > Streptophyta > Pinopsida > Pinales > Pinaceae > Pinus > Pinus taeda. The sequence continues at coordinate 143,274 of APFE030289227.1, read as the reverse complement.
ACCAAGTGGTGAGAGGGATCAAATCTCTTGAGATGTGAATATCTTAAGATGCAAAAAGATTTGATCCCTCTCGGTACTTGGTAGAACCGAAGACAATTCCTCACAACAGATCTTATAAAAGTTTGAAATCTTAGATTATGCAAATTAATTTTCCTCAGATCTAGATTAATTAACTATTAGCTTTGCTTGATTTTATGAAATAGCTTAAATAAGAAATAGAAAGAACAAACACATAAGCACACCATCCACACAAATGAACACTATATTTATCTTAGGAAACCCAATATGTTGGAAGGTGAGGCCTATCCTCTTCTCTCTTTGCTTCAATTACCAAAATGCACATACAAAGGAATGCTAAATTACTATGGCATTATCTTTTGACTTTGTGGCTTGAATGATTGCTAAAGAATCCTCCTCCTCCTCTGTAATGCTCAGACAGTACCACTCTTAGATGTATTTCTCAACTATCGAACAAGATACAATGCTTAAGAATAGAACCCCTTCTCCTCATAGTGGCCCAATATCTAACATAGCATGGTAACGATATAGAGGTAGGGTGTTGACTTCCTCAACTTTTAACTATGATAAGGTTTTGGATCTTCTAGAATCTTCTTGAAAGTCCACACATAGCTAGCTCCACATGTGTGAGTAATGGGGGGGGTTGACGTGGCATCCACTCATACCATGGTGGTTAACAAGGGTATTCAACTTGTAGGAGGCATAACTTTTGCATGCGAGATGCGATTGAGGTGATTTTTGTACTATTGGAAAGATCTTGCTGTGTGGATCAATGACAAAGGTGTGGGCATAATTTCTGGAATTGAAACTCCAAAAAGCGTGGTTTGATGCCTCAAAATGGGTGTGGAAGGTTCGAGACCCCATTTTTCCAAATTGGACTTGCCACAAAAATGGGTCCCGTCTACTAATCACTCCAAGATACATGACAAATTATATGATGAACCAATTTGGATCATACCTCCCTATTTAGGGAGGCTTTTGGTCCACAAAAGCTTTACTGAATGAGGTGAAGAAAAATCTCCTCTACCTTCTCCTTCATGTACCATTTTTCTTTGCCTGGAAGTTGTCCTTTCATCCCACTCTGCCAAAGGTCATTCTAGCCCTGCCTTGTAGTTCTGGATTTCTTTTGCAAAGCTAAATCTTTTGTCAACTTTGCTTGAGCATCTAGTGCCAAGTGCTCTATGGTAGGTGGGAAATACTCCTCTTGATCCAATATGGAAGGCTCATAGAGTTCCAAATTCTTTACATTCATTATTGAGTAAATGTGCATATATGGGGATAGATTAAATTTGTAGGTGTTATCTCCCACCATCTCCAACTCCTCAAAAGGGCCATTCCACAACACCTTGATCTTATTACCAAGACCTTGTAGTCTTTCCTTTTTCAACTATAACCAAACTTTGTCTCCCAATTTGAATGACTTCTTGGTTTTATGTTTATCATGCATGGCCGTATACTTTTCTTATGACTTCATTGATGTCTCCTGTACTTGCAAATGGATCTGCTTAATATTTTCAACAAACTTTTATGCTCTCAATGCTTCTCCAATGATGTCTTCCCTCACTCCTCCTTGTTGTCCATATACATCTAAGGGTGAAGGCTACAAATACCCAAAACAAGTTTCTAAAGGGACTTACCAGTAGTAGTGTGGACTAATCTTTTATAATAGTGCTAAATATAGATTAGATTTTCATCCTAGGTCTTGGATGCTTTTGGTTGTAATGACTCAAAAGTTGCACCAAAGTCTCGTTAACTACATTTGCCTAGCCATTTGTTTGCAGATGAATGTTGTATATCTCTTCAGCTTAGTGTCCATCTTCTCCAAAGTATAGTCCAAAAGGCATTGATAAATCTGGTATCCTTGTGCAAGAGGATGCTTCTTGGTATCCCAAAGTGCACCTAGACTTGTTCAAAGAACATGTTTATTGCTTCCTATCCTTTGATGGTCTTTTTATAGGGCATGAGAATGCACATCTTGCCAAACCTATTAATTGCCGCAATTAAATAGTCATGTCCCTTGTGAGTTGTTGGTAAACCACCCACAAAATCCATTGTAATGCTTTACCAAGGTTGTGTGGGTGCTTGTAAGGGATGATATAAATCTTGCTTCCTATTATTAGGTTTGTTGGTATAACAAATCCGGTAATAGGGCCATGGCTAGGGCTTCGTGACTTTTTTCTTAAGCCAATTCCTAGATCCCACAAATTCCCACAAATACGTCTAAAAAAACCTCACTTTGATACCAATATAATCTGTAAAATGTTGTGGATATTCCACTCGAATAGTTCATCACAAAAGCTCTTATAAAATTTTGACAAAATTTTGACAACTTAAAATATGAAAATTAATTTTCCTTAGATCCCAAATTAATTAACTATTGGCTTTGCTTGAATTATGAAATTAATTGAAATAAGAAATGTAAAGAACAACCACATAAACACACCATCCACACAAATGAATCATGGGTAACCCAATACTGGAGAAAACCTAGCTAGAAGGTGAGGCCTATTCTCTTGTCTCTTTTCTTTAGCTATAAAACTGCATATACAATGGAATGGGAACTCACTATGGACCTTTTGACATTGTGGCATGAATACTTGCTACATAATCCTTCTCCTCCTCTGTTATGCTCACAAAATACGACTTTCGGATATTTTTCTCAACTATGGAACAAAATACAATGCTAAAGAATGGAACCCCTTCTCCTCCTAGTATCTTGACATTTAACATAGTTAATAGAGATATAAGGGTAGGGTTTTGACTACCTCAATCCTTAATTGTGATAAGGTTTTCAACATTCTATAATATTTACGAAAATCGACAAATGTCTGAGTCTTTGGGAGAGCAGCGAGGGGGAGGTGGGGGCTAATGTGGCATCCACTTGTACCATGGTAGTCAACAAGGTAAGTCAACTTATGGGTGGCTTAACGTTCACATATGAGCTTTGTTTGAGGTGATTTTTGCACTATTGGAAAGGTTTGAGTGTGTGGATCAATGTCAATGGTGTGGGCCAATTTCTAGATGCTGAAACCTTAAAACACATTGTTTGATGCCTCAAAATGCCTCTAGAAGGTTCTGGACCTTAATTTTCTGAAGTAGGGTCTACCATTAAAATGGGCTCTAATGCCAATTCCTCCAATTTCCCACCTAGAAAGTACCAAAATAGATGACAAATTATATGATGATCCAATACAGTTCATTTTAGACTATCTTTATAATGAGGTTGTAGATAAGGTTTTGCCTTGGATGGTTTGCCCTCATTACCCCCAGGCCCCACCCTTTATCATCTCCTTTTCTGGTTCAATGATATGCTATGGCCTTTGTTCTTGATCTTCAATTATTCTTGCTTTGAGATAATATGATCATGTTTGACATTTACTTCCTCAAGATGAAGTTCAATTTCTTCAAGTATTTTATGGTGACATTTTATTATGTCTTCCTTCTCCCGTTGAAGTTGAACTATGATACTAACCATGAATTTCTTTTGTCCTCCTTCAATTTTAGTTTGCACATATGATTTGAGTTCATTTGTATTTTAATTTAGGGCTTCTTTAACATTCTCAAAGATTTATTCTTCAACTCTTTTTTTGTGTACCTAACCACCATGACTTTAGTAGGTATTAGACTCTATGTACATCAGCTATATTGTGTGTATTTTCATGTTTTTGAAATAATGTTATTTGTAAAAATGCCACTTTATATAATGAGGGCCTAATGATTTTTATCACTAACTTAAGCATTAAGTTAGGTTTTTGTTATTCTTATTAAAAATGGTGGTTTACTCCCTCTCATGTATCTCTTATCATTTTGTCAATAAAAATGAACTAGTTTTTAGTGTTTATTAGAGACATCTTCCTCATTGCTCGGATTTGTGGGTGTAATCCTCCCTAGGTGTGGTGGTGCTCCCATTGTTTCTTTGCATATTTTTTGTAACCATTGTTTTGTTTCCATTTGGTTTCAGTAGTGGTTCTATTTGATTATACCATTATAGGACTGTTGCATCTTTCGGTTGTCTCTTCATGTATGATCCTCAATTCATCTTGAGTTAGACGGTATTTCTCCTCTTCATGTAATCCCTTAACCTCTTTGGAGAGATGGGGTGGCAGGAGGGGGAGGGATTCTTATTAATCCCGAAGGAATCATCGAAGATATATATGCTTGGGGGCTTGGAAGGAAGACAAACAACCAAGCAGAAGCTTATGGTTTGTTTCTTGGTCTAACATTGGCTCAAAAGAAGGGCATTGGAAAAATCCAGGTCTTAGGGGACTCCATGTTGATCATTAGGCATATGAACTATATTTCATCAGCAAAAAACGTTAACCTAAATCAAATTATCAAGGGATCCCAAGGGTTGATCCCCTTTGATTTCGTGTCATTTTTTCATATCCTAAGAGGGAATAATCAAGAAGCCGATAAGCAAGCAAACCAGGTCTGCCAATTGAGCGAAGAAAGAAGTATTGTTGTTAAATTATGGTATGTTCTATGCTTAGAACAATTTACTTATCTTTCTTATTACTATCCACAGATTAGCAATCACATGTACATAAGTAAAGTGCAAATAGAACATTAAACGATCAACAGAGAACAAGCCAAGACAAGAGACACAAGATGTGGCGGCTAGCAAGGGACAAACCCCAATATGGGGAAACCCTTTGATCAAATCTTCTTTTATCTTCAATAATTCAGCAGAGAGAAATAGTACGGAAATCTGATTTATATCAACAACAACAAACCCTAGATCAGCGGCATCAGCATTAGCGACATTAGCATCATCGGCATCAGCGACATCAGTATCATCGGCATCGGCATCAACGACATCATCATCATCGGCATTAGTAGCGTCAGCATCATCGACATCAGCGACATCAGTATCACTGGTATCAGCGGCATCAATATCATCGGCATCAGCAGCATCAGCAGCATCAGCATCAGCCCTAAACTAGGGCAGTCAATATCTTCCAAACCGGAGGTCAGATCACCTCGATTCCAGTGCAAAAAATTGCGGGTTTCCAAGGAGAGTCAGCTTCACCTACTGCGCAGTCAAGAGAGAGAGAATGCTGGTCAACGCTGGTCAAAGTTCCAATATGTAGTTTGTAAACCCTTAGAAAACTGCGTCCTTCCTTTCCATGTGTGAGAGAGACCTATCTGCGCAGGAGAGAGAGACTCTTTTTTACGTAGAACAGAGAGAGAGATGGATGAGAAGTGTGTGTCCAAATGAGGAGGAGACATCTTGTATTTATATGTAAACGTTGATGATGAATAGATGTGTCTGTTTGGGCTTCTGAGCCTACATAAGTTGCTGGCCGACTTTGACAGTTTGTCCATAATCAAATTAAATTCATATCTCCATAAATACTTATTGGAATCGGATGATCTTTAGATCAATCCTACACCTCTCGACGAGAGGAATCTAGATAAAATATTATCAACCATGAATAAGGTGATCCTCATGGAGTTTGGCCCTAGTTGCCAATTTTAACAATTGAGGATGAGGTCGAGGGAATGATTTGCATCCCCCTAATCGCATTCATGAGCTTCAAATATTGGGTTGAGGAAGTCATTTTTGGTCTCGCTAAGAAGTTTGCAAGTATTAGCAATTTGGAATATGCAAGGCTAGTTGCCTATAAGTTCTCCTCCCCCCCTCACTTTCCCTCTCTTTTTGACCCTCCCCTCCCCTCCCTCCCCCTCCCCTTTTCTCTATTTATCCCTCCCTTACCTATCCTCGGCCATTCTGCCCCCTCTTCTTGTTTTACCTTTTACCTGTTTTGTCCCTCCTCCTCTCCTCTTCGTTATGTCCCCCTCCCCCGATTCTTTCAATCCCGTGCACCTTGGCCCTTGTCGCATTATTCCTTGTTGGGCCTGACCTGTCGTTGGGCATCATGGCAAGGGCTTCCTTAGTTTGCGGTCGTGACGTGTCTGCGTTCATCATTCTAGTACTACACTTGTGCTTGGTAGATCACAAAGCGTGAGTATTGAGCCCCCACAACCTGGATCCTATTGCAAAGGGCGACGCACCATCTTAGGAGATAACAAGTTAATGGGAAATTTGGAGAAGCATTTAATTCCCTTGCTCAAAAATGCTTTGGTCGCTCGTGAGAAGAAGGTTTGGGTGAGAATGACGGACCAAGAAAAGAGCTGGGAAATAATGGCGGATTGTTGGGAAATTGAGGAGGTTCATCGGAATTATAGCTCCATCAGTGCCACTCCATAGTACTGCATCATCACCTAGTGCTGCATATTCTATTTAAGGAATAATGGTATGATATGCTTCTATTGTTTAAGGTTCTTTTTTGCTCAGGTGGCCTCTGCGAAGGCCTGGCGGCTGAAGCTGGGGTCTCTGAGTATTAGTTGCTAGGTCTGGGTCGAAGTGCAGGACCTCAAGGTGGTTTCTGGAGGAGATAGCCACAACAAAGAAAATTTGAGTGTTGATTTTCAGTGGGTTGCCTGTTTGAGTGCGACTGCTAGTGTGAGGGATGTTAGTCTACTTGATTGGGAGCGGGTTCTAGAATAGAACCTTGGGGACACTTTGGAATTGGAGGTCGGTGGGTTCTTGGAGTGGTGGGTTGTGGGTATTCTGGAGTTGGGGGTACGTGATTGGGGGGTCTATGGCATCCTGGAGAGGCTCTCTAGTGGTAGTTTGAAGACAAATATGAGTGTGCACAACAATTGTGCTGAGGATAGCTCCCTGTTGGGCTCTTGGGGCCGTTGCAGGCCTAGGACAGAGGGGCCGCGGGCAGGTAATTCTCTGGTTGGCGGTAGCAACAGGCAGGCTTGCAACAAATGTGTGCAGGATCACTCGGAGATTCGAGAAGGTTTGGCTATGCTGCAGCCACCAACAACAACTGGATAATCTTGCCATGCAGGAGCGGCAATTGGAGAAGGAGCGAATTCACCAATTGGAAGATGAGGTGGATGTGTTGCATGAACAGTTGAAGCTCAAGATGGAGGAGAGCAGCAAGAGAAATGAAGAAGAATTCACTGGCCTGGATCTGAACAGTCCAGTGCCAATGGACGTTTAGTCTGTTCTCTCTCTGGTTTTGCAAATGATTTTGTATGGCACACTTCAAATCTAAATATTTACTTTTTCAATTCTGTCGAATATATAGCAATAGGATCTCTGGAATGAGAAATTTTGTAAGAATCAAAGTGAAAACTCTTATAGAAGGAAAGTGGAAGAATTGATGTATCAGCAGTCCTCAGTAGGCTTGAAAATACTTTCTAAAATCCCGATTTTGCACACGAACAGGTGTGTTTTATATATATATCTACTCATTCTGGTTAAAAAAAGAACCTCTTTGGAGAGAGGGAAAGTGCAAAAGGTAAATTGCTGCAACTATATACATTGTACTCTCAATATTTTGTTAGGTATACAGGAGTACAATATTGGTACGTTGAAATTTTTTTTTTTAGAGGTTGGTGAGACATCATCTTTGACTAAGTCCTACATATATACTTACAACGCTGGTTCAGGTAAATGAAATATACAAAATATAAAACTACATATATATGACATCGTTGAGTAAGTCTCATCAATTTGTCTCCTATGACTCTTACTTGCCATCATAGTGGACCTGCAAAGGACATACATCTCTTGACCCATCAATTCTATGCTGTCTTGTAACCCTCATGTTCTATTCAATCTATCGAGGATTGAAAGGGTTTGTCTAATATTCTCTTGCTTTTTAATTTTTGCGTTATAAGTTATAACTGAATATTTATTAATATCTTCAGCATGGGTCCTTTGACATAGGACATTTATTGTTAAGCTACTTTTTGAACATGCTGTTTTTTGGGATCACTCTACAAATTTCTACAAAAGCATTCTTGTTACAGGCCGAGAGGCACTGATATCTAGTCACTAGCATCTTGTCTAATGACAAGTGGGAGCAAGCATCTCACGAATCAGCCAATCACAAAATCCTCTCTTGGCAAGCCTTTTAGTTGCAGATGTCCGGAGGAGGGTCACTTGATATCCCTCTGAAGGGAAAGCCTGTTATCAAATTTATATGGTGTTCAGTTAAATTTTATTCTGTATGCATTACCTTCATACAGTTAGATTTTATTCTATATGTATTACCTTCGTGATATGCTCCAGATACTCCCTCACTGGTTGTAACCCATATGTTGGTCCTATTTCCATACTTGAGGACGTCTAAAATTTCATATTCATTTTCTATTTGGAAGTTTGAAACAATAAGGAACTGTCAGCAGAAAACTAACCTTCAATGAGAAAGGTTCAGCCAGTTCTCTCAAAAGAGTCAAGCATCTTTCCTACACTCATTCTTATTCTTTTGACAATTAGCTTGTCAACTTGCTTTTGTTTCTATTTTGGTTTTGATCTTAGGATCCTTGAGGTATACCTATACTTCAAACCCCCCTCTAGGGTTATGAGTGCTTATGTAATGGCTGTACGAGGCTCCAACATTTCTCCTTCCCATGAAATGTTTGGTGAATTTGTTCAAGGTATCAATGATAGTTTCTGCAACTCCTCACTTTTTGATAAAGAATGATGATTTCTGGAAAATAATAGATTTTTCCTTTTTAGAATCTATCTAAATGTTCATGCATGTTTGGTTTGTGCAGATTGAAAAGTTGATTTTGATATCTCATCTTAAACAATTTGTAGTTCTGATGAGAAAGTTATGTACTTGTGAAAAAGAAATTTATTGTACTTGCAATCCTAGGTATCAGTGTAATAGAAGGCAAATGAAAAATAAATTTATTCTAATTATTTATCTTCTCCAAAATTTTGGGCCTGTTACCATTCTATCTGTCATCATCAGAGTGTAAAAGCCCCAAGCATCTAGATGATAGATTTGGGTAACTAGGAGGTCAGACACTATCATCTCGCCAACTCTCCTTTGCTCTTTAGGCCGACTCTCCTCTGGCTTAAGGAGGCTTCTCTAATAATTAATTAGTATTGCTGGAAACTAAAGCTATGAAGTGTAAGGTGTTGTGAAGAGTAATTTCCAGCAAAATAGGTTTGAAAATGTTGTAGAAAAAATTATATGGGAGGACTGAAGATCAGTGTCTGGTGACTAGTCCATGTGAATGGAGTCATATCAAGGTTCAAATGGGAGGCTGTTCTAAAGATGATAAAGAGACAATGTGTCTGAAAGTACAAACTAAAAGTTCCATTTTCCTTGCTTCCATATGTTGTAGAAATTTTACTATGAGTGTTGCATGTGTAGAAAACAACCAATATTTGAGGAGCTTACAGCTATCAAGATCCATGTATGAGAGACCTCAATCCATGCGTAATGAAAGAAATATATTTATCAACAAAGTTTTCATGATAACAAGACATAGAAGATGGGAAATAGTACGCCAACTTCAAACCCCAGCAATACATGTCCTCCTATATCAACATCAAATAAAAGTTATACAAACATCCTAACCCATAAGAAGTTTTTGGCTGTCCAAGCACCTCCAAGGGACTTTCTATTAAGCTCCAAAGGGGAGGGTTCTCCCAAATCCAACCATATTAAGAAGTGAAAAGAAGTGAGGGAAGTGCTCTTTGAATAGTGCATCTAGCGCAACCTCTTACAACAAAAAAATAATATCTCCATTGCTCTAAAAAGCACTGGAAGTCTACAAGCCTCAAGAATAGGGGCGAGATGGCCCACACACTATGGAAATAAACTATAACCCAAAAAAAAAAACAGCCAAGTGAAAAATGTTTTTTGTGAGCCAATAAAAGATGCTCAGACCCATAATAATGGATAAATAATGGGGGTTGGCCCCGTCGAGTGCATAAGCATGTAATGGTCTATCTGAAAATGCAACTGCATGGTACATCTCATTGAATGGCCTTAACATGTGCGTTGTTCCACTTAACCACATTCATGGGCAAATGAAAATCCAGTTGACTTATACACTGATATATTGAAGCTGCCCTACTTTCATCTAGAAGAAAATTTATGGAAGGCCTATTGCTTGGTACATGCCCCAAATGAAGGTCTGTAGCTTCATATCGTTAGAGGTCCGCCATAATATAAGTTGGCTCCACTTAAAAAGAGAGATTGGTTGACATGTCCTGTTGTCATGCTTCAGTTCGTAGGTTGATAAACATGGAAATCGTTGAGAATGTGTGCATGCGACTTCATATGCATGGCCCCTTCAATGTTCCTCTTGGCAATGGGTGGGAAAATGAAAAAAAAGGTCGCTTGATGATGGTTGGTGGCTCCATGGTCGTGAGTTTAGATAAGACGACTCCATGCCATGGTTCATAAGGCAAGAATGTGGTTCACATCTATAATAATCTTTGGAAATGCTTTATAACCAAAATAGCTCCACAATGACCGAGTCAAACGGTTGAAAAGGATGGCTCTATTTCAAATGATATAGCATTGAGCTCATAGCATGTCCTATGGTATCCTTCCCAATACCAAATGAGGACCATAACAAGGTGGCTATAACCCACTGCTTTATTAAGTTAACTTTTGATTGAAGTCCCTCCCCTTCTTGGTATACAAGAATTTGAATTCATGTGGTGGGTGGATCCCCTCTTAAAAATAAAGTGGTTCATTATTGTATAAGGTAAAGGATAATTAAAAAAAATGGTTTAATAAAATATCATGTATGTGTAGGCCCCTTTAACACGGATAAAATGAAATATATGTTGATGTTTATAGCTCAGACAAGTGCTTCTGCATAGACTATGTGTCAAGCATGCAGAAGATGCCAGATTGCCTCTTTAGGTTCTTTCTCATGAAGAGTTAGTGATTATTATGATTTCTTTCCTAAGATTAACTTATGAAAAATACATTAATTAATTTAATTGATTAATGTTGACTATTAAGCCAACTTTTTGAGGATAAATAATTTAATTATTTAAGTGACTTAGATCTAATCTCTATCATTGATCTTGTTGATGTTTCATAGGTCTTCTAGCTGATAATTACTTTAAATCCTTTTGAATTCACATTCATCATTAAGCAATTACAAAGAAGATCTTCAACATTAGAACAAAAATGACAATACATTCATAAAGAGATAGCTAGGCAAGAAACACAAACATTTTACCCTGGGAAAACCCACATGGGGGAAACCCAGCAAGCTTTTACTTAGAGAATTTTCTTAGTTCAACAAGAGATACATGTAAGTCAAATAAAAAGTCAATCTGACTAATGACATAGTTGCCCAAATAATTCGGCCTGGTCTGATCTGCTAGGGCCGAAATTTGGCCTACTTTTGCACCCAAGAATTTTGGTCCTGCTGCTTTGGTATGCCTAGAGACTCTGCCTTCGATTTGTCCTTACTTTGCTCAGATTCGTCCAATACTTTGCCTCAGATCTGCCCTTTTCTCTTTGCCTCAGGTGATCCAAATTCATGCCTTTTGGAGGAGGATGAATGGCCTATATATAGGCATTTCAAGAACCTGAATGGGTGTGTCCCTTCGCTGGGGCTGACTTGTCATTTGGAGCAAAAAATTCAACTTTGAAAATTCAAATTTTCTCTTTTGAAACCAGCATGAAGAACATGTCTTACATTTTCATTATATATATATAAAGGGCTAAGATGACATGAAGAACATGTTTTACACAATTCAAGGGATAAAATATTAATTATGAAGACCGACCATAGCTACAAAATTCAACATGATAAAATATTATATATATATAAAGGGCTTAGATGACATGAAGAACATGTTTTACACAATTCAAGGGATAAAATATTAATTATGAAGACAGACCATAGCTACAAAATTCAACACTCCCTCTTAGCTAGGGAGGTATTCATAATGACTATCAAATGTTTTCTTGTTGATAAAATTTCTCTAAGAAAAGTTTATAACAATTCATCATTATCATCAACATCATTTAATTACCATAATCTTGGTCAACAACTCTAATTCATGGTAAATCAATAACATCAACTAGTTACCATAATTCTAGTCGGTGCCTCTGACCTATAGTGCACCATAATCCTAGTCGGTACTCCTGATACATGGTACATCATTAGCATCAAGTAGTCACCATAATTCTGGTCCCTCTAACACATGGTATACAGAGTAGTCTTGGTTCACCATCATCTTGATCAATATCTTTGACTCATGGTGAATCTCCAAAGACCTCACTCTTCATGAGTAACACCGGGCCGTATGCTAAATGTGCTCGCTCAACCTATTTGGAGATTCTGAGCCTGATGTTGAAAGGCACCCACTCAACTGAGTGATTCTGGGCTTCTAGGACCATTCTTTCTAATTTGAGTCAACATACTTGACAAAAGAAGAATGATTGTCCTTTGCTGGACCGTTCTCTCTAATCCTGGTCAACATACTTGACACAGAGAGAATGTTTGTCCTTGATGCTATCATATCAACACTCTGGACCATTCCCTTGACCTAGGGAGAATGATTTTCCTTGCAATGTCATCACTCCCTCTTGCTGAGAGAGACTTGCTCGATTACTTCAAGCTTGTCCTCGAAGTATACAAACTTCATCCTGGGATAGAGGCTTTGTCAACAATCTGCTTGACTATAGAATAGTACTAGAGCCATATTGCTTCCTTATGTACCATGTCTTGGTACTAGATCTCACTATGCTTTGAACTGTCATCATGGTTGTCTCCTACACTTGTTCAAACAATCCTGCAGGCTGCAAGTAGTTTATAAAGCCATACTGCTTCCCAACTTGCTAACTAAGCTGCAATATTCTTGGCCTTTGTGAGTGTGGCAGATGTCTGCTTCCTTCTCATCCAAGAAATCATCATGAAACCCAAACTGAAGCCATATTTTTATGAACTTTTTTAGTGTTCAGCACTATCTGCTCAATCTGAATCTGTGAATCCCTATATTTGTACTTAACTTTTTGAGACATCTCAAACCATAACTTATTGTGTCATGACAAAATGTACCATGTTGATACTTCAGCATATGTTGAGCCATATGCCTTGGCTCAACCATAAACTGATTGACTTCCTTTACTGAAGCCATCATCATGGCTACTTTCCGGTTACCCTAACTGGGTGCTCTTTCTGAAACTGATCCTGCTATGGCAATCCTGGTTGCTCCCTTTGCCATTGCAACCTTCTAGTTATTGTAGCATATCAGCTATCTAGCACGACAATCTCAATTATAATCTACCATCTCAAAAATATCTGAGGCAGTGTTGCGAGGGAGCCCCCCCTTGGATCCCGCTCCTAATCCGCGCTCCAGGCGGGAGCACGCTCCCTAAAAAAAAAACGCTCCCTACCTTTTCGAGAGCGTGTAGCCTTTTTTGCAATTTTTTTTTTTTTGCAGTAATGTTCCTAATGCAATGTTTTTTCAAAGAAACAAATAAGTTTTGAGTTGGGTAGCTTAATGATCAAGCCTATGGCCCTAGTATTGATATGCGATTCATGGTAATGTTAAATTCTTAAAGTAAAAGGATGAAAATGAAGATTAAGGAGAATGTCACTTTTATTTAAATTTTTAACATTACCATGAAATGACTCAGGATGTTTGAGAGTGGTTTTGACCTCATAGGATTTCATATGAAGAAGGTAGAATTTTAGATTTCATTCAAAATCCAGCAGACTTATCATTTTTTTAGGATTTTAGGATTGCAATGTTTCCATTGAATTTTGTCATGTATTAGGGTATGTAACTCGTATTTAATCAAGAGCACCAATCCCTCTATGTACCTTGATGTTAGTGACATTGGTTGTCGAACTCCTCTATCATGACCCTCCTAAAAATGTACGCATCCCTCAAACAAAATCTTGACTTGACATTCTATGCTTTTTCTATCTTATGTTAATGCTTAGAGGGTGATATTAATGACAAAGATGCCTATACAGATAGAGAGGTAATGACAAAGATAGCTTTGGATATTAATGCTTAGAGGGTGATATTAATGACAAAGATCCTGATTTTCCAACAAGACTCAAGAATTAAACATTTCTCGTGGTGGCAAGAGGCCCAAACATAAGCAATAGATAATAGATTTACTTGTCTTTTCTAGTTTCTAGTAGTTTTTATAACTATTGACTCTTTCATATTTATTATGATATTTTTTTAAACAATATATGACAATTTAAGTTTGAAGTTGGCAATTATAACTCATTAGTAATGAATTATGAATATGATGCTTCATGAAAGTTGAAAGTTGTTTCATTTCATTTTATGCATTTCATTTCATGTTAAATATTTTTGTTGTAATGGTTACACTTAGCTTACAAGTACAACTTTTGGTGATCAATGATGATAAATGTTATATATTGAATTTTAAAAGCTTGAAACTTTAAGATTGATGAATCATGAGACTCAATATGTTGTATGTTACTATGTTACTAACTTGTGGACGTGGTTGATGCTGATTATAACTTCTAGATGATTGTTGTTATATGGTTCAATCTATGTTTTATTTTTATTTTGATTTTTTATTTCGTTGTTCTTTGGTTGTTGTTGTTGTTGTTTTATATCTAATTCATCATTCTACATGTTTTTGTTGACATATATGTATCAAAATATCAAAATATAAAAAATATATATTTTATAAAAAACGCTCCGGGATTCGCTCCCAAACCGAGAGCTTTTGAAAATGTCGCTCTCACACCTGTTTTCGCTCTCGCTCCCAAGTAACACTGCTCTAAGGGATCTCAATAACATGCTTCAAGGAGGTATTGCATCAAATCTAGGTCCTTCATCTCAAACTCAGAGGTCAACTCCCTCTTAAGCTAAGGCAAGGCTGCCTGACTGCTCCCTCTGTTACATAAGCAAACCTTTCTACCACAATTGCTCTCTCTAACACATGAGTCCTTTTGTTTTTGTTAGAAACAAATCATATAGGATCAACCTTGATCCATCAATCCAAGTTTGATGTAGAATCTTCTATTTGCAAGCAGGAGACTCCTTCATGACCCTCAAAGCCTTGAGGTGGTTCCATGTACACTTTTTCCTGAATTTATTCATGGAGAGAAATGACCTCTACATCCATTTGATGTATTTCCATAATAGAAGCAACAATAATTCTATTAGAAGTGTACCTGGTAACTAGAGCAATTGTCTTTTCATGATCTTATCACTCTTTCTGGGAGAACCTTCTAGTCTCAAATCTCACTTTGTACTTGCTATGTATTGTCTGCTAAGATCTTGTAGATCTATGTAGAAGTCACCACTGACTTCTCTTAGGCACCATCAATGTATACTTCAAATTTGTTGATCTGTTTGCTCCTTTTGCGCTGAGATCTCATCTAGTACAATATCTCTCAGTACAAATCACCGATTCTTGGAGAGCCATCTTGTCACAAGCTTTGCTTTGTTTTTCCACTTACTTCCATCTATTGCATGAGCCTTGGCAACCTTTGCTATGTATATGCAATCCTCACTAGGAGAACATGGAAGAATGAATACAACCCAACAAAAAAGACAAATACAAGAGGCTAATTAATAGTAAAACAATAACAACAATAATCAAGGAAGGGAGATATACGTTACTTATCTTTTGAGGATTATAGGGAAATGTCAACTCCCTCTTGATTTTAGCCTTTCTTGCATCCATCTTGCAAATTCATCAACCTTGTCCTTATCATTAGCATGATGTCATTCCTTCCTTGCACGAGCCAGGGTCTCTTCTTTCAACAAAAACATTAATCTAGGTTTTATCCACAAACCCTAGGATTTCACATCCAAGACTTCCGGTCTTCTAGGATTTACAAACCATAGTTTTTCAAAACTCACTTCACACCTTTTGCAAATCCAACAAAATTTTTAATGTGTGAATTCTCCTTTCCATATCCAAATGTCCAAGAATATATAGAGTCCCATGCCTCATAAAACAATCAAGGATATTCCATCAGAAGACACACAATAGTCATAATAAGGACACATCAAGTTCAACAAATGACTCAACTTCCTTGAGAGAACTTTTGGTCTCCAAACTTGAAAGGGAACTCAACCTCTTCTTCATTGTAAGCTTGTTATGTCAAAAGCAAACTTGCTCCATCAAGGTGTGCTTTCTTCAAGTGATAGTTATTGTTTTTATTTCAAATTTTGACTTTTAGGATTGAACAAGATAGGTTCCATCCTTTAGTACCCAAATACCCTTAGTATCAACAATCAATATTAGCAACAAATGCAATGAATCTTTCAGGGTCTTTACTTAACAGTGCAAGGTCCATGACAACAAATAGTATTGATACAAGCGTTTTCAAAACATCTTGCTTCTGAACATATACAAAGCAACATCTTCAAAGAAGGGCATAGGTTTGTTATATTATACTTCAAATGTTAAACGCTTGTGTATAGATCACATATTTCCCTTATGAGCTTTATCTTGCTTTGAGCCATAATCTGAATTACTTCTTGAAATGACTTTCATACTTCAGATCAGAGGTGTATATGATAATATGAGCACGATTGAAGATCACTTGTGAATCTTATCAATGAACTTGCAAGCAAAAATATTCCTTCAACATAAATAGTTATCATAATTGTCTCTCCAAAATTCCTTCATGATTGTTGTAAAGCAATAGGTCAGATCTTTGCGAGAGTCTTATGGTTTGTATGAGTAGTAGATTTCAATCACTGTTTAGTCTTTTCATGAGACAACTTTGATACAAACTTTTCAACCAAGCTTGTTCATTGACAAAGCTATTTGGTGATCATCTCCTTTAGTTTACATTCCAGGCATCAAACAAACTTCTCATACCTTTGCTGGCCCTTTTTATAGGTTTGTATTCTAGATCGCATACTCGTCATCCCATCATTGTGATGTGCTTTGTATGGAACCCTCATGCAAGAGAGTAATTCAAACAATGTGCCTTGTATCTTTTGTCAATTTTAGAACAAATCTTAGATAGAGATAATTTCAAACTTCTTTTGGTTACTTCCTAAGATTTCTCAACCTTAGTTATATAGGCTTAGATTTCCAATACACTCACGATTACATCATCATCTTCCATCACAAGTTCATGCTCCTATTAACATGGCTTCTCCTTGATGATGAGGTGATATCATCAGACAACCAGGGTATGTTCCAAGTTAGGGTTGTAACTTGTCTCCTTGTGAACATGATGAAAAGGTCTTATGAAACATTAGTCAAATTTGTGACCTGATTATACCATAGAAGGAAACCAAAACAAATTATAAGCTGGCCTTTACCATTAACTGAGACATTTTAGATTCTCTAAGGCCATGGTTGAGGCTTCTCGACCTTATATCACTAGTCTTGAGGCCTTTTGTCCCTCTTGCAACAAAACTGAGGCATCCTCGACCTTCTGAAACTTAGACTAAGGTATTCTCCTACAGTCTTCCTTAGTTAGACTTTGACCTAGTTCAATCCTGCACGTAGGGCTTCGTTCTTCACAATTAACCTTGGTCAAAACATACACATTTGTAAACAAAGATTTCGATAAGGGCTTCTTCAAGACTACTTCTTTCAAACCATGCTCTAAAACCATGTTGATTTTTCATAGGTCTTCTAGCTGATAATTACTTCTAGTGATTTTTACTTTAAATCCTCTTGAATTCACATTTATCATTAAGCAATTACAAAGAAGATCCCCAATAGTAGAACAAAAATGACATCAGGATCATAAAGAGATAGCCAGACAAGAAACACAAACATTTTACCTTAGGAAAACCCACATGGGGGAAAATCCCAACAACCTTTTCCTTAGGTAAATTCTTCAGTTCAACAGGAGATGCATCTAAGTCAAATACAATGTCAAACTGACTAATGACATATCCCTAGTCACACCTAGTCAAATTGCCCTTTAGACAAGTCAATCTATTACCTAAATAATTTGGCCTAGGTTGATCTGCTAGGGTTGAAATTTGACCTACTTCTTTACCCAAGAATTTTAGTCATACTGCTTTGGTATGCCTAGAGACTTTGCCTTCGATTTGTCTTTACTCCGCCTTAGATTCGTCCAATACTCTACCTCAGATCCACCCTTTTCTCTCTACCCTAGGTGATCCAAATTCATGCCTTTTAGAGGAGGATGAATGGCCTCTATGTAGGCATTTCAAGAACCCTAATTGGTGTGTTCCTTCATTGGGGATGATTTCATCTTTTGGAGGGCCGACTTGTCATTTGGAGCCAAAAATTCAAATTTTCTCTTTTGAAACCGACATGAACATGCCTTAGATTTTCATTATATATATATTTTAAGGGCTAAGATGACATGAAGAACATGTCTTACATAATTTAAGGGCTAAAATATTAGTTACGAAAACTGGCCATAGCTACAAAATTCAACAGATCTCAAGTGGGGCATAGGATCTAATCCTAGCTATTGATCTCTTAGGATATTTGGGTAAGGGATTTGGCTTAATGAAATTATAAAATAAGCCTAAGAGAGGTGAAAGGCACACGATGAATGAGAGAGCAAGAGTGAGAGACTCAAAGACGGGAGAGAAGGGAAAGGTTTGCAACGAGGTAATTTTGCGAGAGGAATTCAAGGAGATTGAGATAATGGAGAAGGAGGTTGGGATAATGGAGGAGGCTAAAACCAGTGAGAAGCTAAGTTTTCCAGCCAAGTGTTTGTGCAGAGGAGGAAGGCCGAATTCCTTAGTGCCCAAGGGGGTTGTATAGGTCAAGAAAAGGAGGCAAATTTACAAGTAGAAGAGCCAAGTTTTCTACGGTTGAGATTTTTCCAGCGTTGAATTTTCTAGTGGGTCAAATTTCTCTAGAGGCCAAAATTCAAAGGGGGCAAAATCCAGGTTCCATATTGTGATATATTTTTTTGTATATCTTTTGTGGGTCAAGGCCCTAATTTTCCTAAGTTAATAAAGTGAAGGAGAATTTGTTGGGAAGAACTTTATGCTATATCTTGTTTCTGATTTTCTATTTATTTTCCCTGCAAATATTTTATTTTTGAAGTTAAGATACTAGTGTATTTATTTCCGACAATTTTTAGAATTTTATTGAGCAAACTAATTTCCGGGTATAAAATAATTGTTGAAAAAAATAAATCTGACTTTGTATTAAAAGTTAACATGGTATTAGAGCACTAGAAACTTGGAGGTGAAGATCAAATTGTCACAAGGGTTTAGAGCAACAAATTATTATTTTTCCACCAGTTATATTTTCTAAGGTTTTGAGGATTTGATTTGGAGATTTGTAAGGATGGTTGCAACAAGGTTAAGGTTTGAAAACCAATTGGAGTGTGCATCCAACTATATCCTTTGGAGGAGAGGATAACATTGGTGTTGATGAAGAATGGGATCTAGGAGTTTGCTGCAATTGGGGAGGTTGTGTCAAATGTAGAGTTGGTGAGGACAACTCTCTATGGGTTTCCAAACATTGGGAAATCTTTGTCAAAGGGATCACAATAAGTGAGCACCTACGTGATTGGGAGAGGTTATGAGATGACTTCATATAGGAGGAGATTCGAGAGGAGTCTCTTTGTGGGAGCCACACTAAGGGTGATGATGAGAACCTTGCCCTTGACAATCACGCAAGGAAGGGCATGGGGCATGTGAAGAACCCAAAAGGAAAGAGTACCTCAGGAGTTGGAGAAAAGGACATGGACAATGTAAAATGCTTTCCATGTCACAAGTTTGGCCACTTTGCAAGTGAATGTTCAAACGAGAAGAAGGGCAAGGGGAAGTCACATGTTGCTACATCAACCGACTTGCAGGTGAGTGAGTTTGCTAACAGGTTTGATAACGATTTCTCACTAGCGACATGTCTTTTTGGCACCTTTGGCAAAGGTGCATGGTTTGTGGACAGTGGAGCATCTCGTCATATGATGGGATTGCGGGAGTTATTAGCCAGCTTAAGAGAGGATGACCAAGATCTTTCTGTGGGGCTTGGCGACATTGCCAAGTGTGTAATGGAGGAAGTTGGAACTATACATTTTCAACTAGAGTTAGGTGAACCCATGTAGGTTACATATGTTCTATATGTTCTAGGGCTACATAAGAACCTTCTTGTAGTCTCAACAAGGGAGTACAAGGGATATGAAGTTCTTTTCCAAGGTGGACAATTGATTGTCATGCTGAGATCCTCCAGTTTGAGTACAGGACGACTCATGGGGAGGAGAGAGGGTAACATGTATATGTTGAGGGGTCAAACATTGAGGGCCTTGGTTCATGACAGTAACAACTTGTACGAGCTTTGGCACAGGAGGATCGCACATTTGCATCACAGGGCTTTGCTTATATTATGATAGATTGTCAGTTGTCTTCTTGAGTTTAGCGTGGAGCAACAGGGTCTTTGCAAATGGTGTGCTTTAGGCAAGTATGCCACGACTGCATTCCCAAGCAGTGATTCTAGGTCCAAAGGGTTGTTGGACCTAGTACATCTAAACGTATATGGTCCTACATTAGTGGGGTCCTTGAGTGGGTACAACTATTATGTTACCTTTATTGATGATTATTCCTGGAGAACTTGGATCTACTTCATGAAGACCAACGATGAGGCCTTCAACAAGTTTTAGGAGCTTAAAGATCACGTGGAATACTAGATTGGGAGGAAGTTCAAGGTTCTTAGATCGAACAATGGGGGTCATTATATCTCCAATGAACTCAAGGACTTTTGTAGAGAGGCAGACATTAAGAAAGAGTTGACAATTGCTTACAACCCGCGGAAAAATGGGGTTGCTAAGAGGGAAAATAGGGCCATCATCGAGGCTATTAAAGCTATGATCCATGATTAGGATCTACTCATGTCCTTGTGGGTAGTGGCATGTAATGGAAGAAACTACATTTAGAATAGGAGTTCTCACAAAGTCTTGACACACAAGGATATTTGGAGGTGTTGAGAGGAGTGAGACTAGAGGTGGGACATTTCTACATTTTCAGGTGTTCGTTGTATATCCATGTACCATGAGAAAAGAGAACAAAGTTGAAGCCGTCAAGATAGATGGGCATTTTTATTGGTTACAGTGTGACTTCTAAGGCATATGAAGTGTATATTCCATCATAGTGGAAGACTGTGGTGAGCAGGGATGTGAGATTTTAGGAGCACAATGCCTTGAGGAAGTCACATTATACCGTATTAGTGGCACATGATTGGGAGCGAGAGGCTCTGAAGGTTGAGGAAAGACCAACAACATGGACTTAGTTTTGAGATCAAGAGGAGTAGGAGGCACCTTCTAGTTTTGTTAGGAAGAGGCCGAGATGGTTTTAGAAAAATCTTAGGTAGGTTGACGAGCATGTGGAAGATCCTAAGAGGATATTCAGAGAGAGTAGACCACCACAAATTTTTTCCAACTACATGGCACTTATGAGTGACACCAGTGATTTCAAGCCTTACTAACTTTGAGGAGGCAACAAACAACCAGGTTTGGAGAGATGCCATGATGGAAGAATATTCTTCCATTGTGAATAAAAATGTATGGGATATTATGCCTAAGCTAATAGCAAAATCAATGGCCACTTCAAGATGGATCTTCAAGATCAAACATGTTACAAATGGTAGCATTGAGAAGTATAAGGCTAGTTTCATGGCGAGAAGGTTTTCCCAAGAAGAGGGAGTGGATTATGAAGAGGCTCTTTAGTTGCTAGATACACATCTATCAGGGTTGTTATGTCTATTGCTTTAGAGATGGGTGGAGGATACGTTAGATGGATGTGAAGACAACATTTCTTAATGGAATGATTAAGGAGGAAGTGTATATCAAGTAGCCATGGGATTTTGAGGTGCTTAAGAGAGATTCTCATGTATGCAAGTTACAAAAGGCTTTGTATGGTCTCAAGTAGGCACCTTGGGCATGATACTCAAGGATTGATGGGTATCTACTAGGCATGGACTTATTGATCCCAACTTGTACTATATACTAGTTGATGACGATCCACTCATTCTAGTACTTTATGTGGCTGACCTCTTTCTTATAGGGGCAGAGAAGCTCATAGAGATGTGTAAGAGGGACCTAGCTGCAGAGTTTGAGATGAAGGACATTGCAATGATGCACTGCCTTTTGGGGTTTGAGGTGTGGCAAGAGATAGGTGAGATCTTCCTTGGACAAGTGAAGTATGTAGTTGAAATCCTAAAGAGATACAGGATGGTGGATTGTAGGCCTATGTTGACACCCATGATTAGTAAGTTGGGGAACCCGAATGCTTCTAAGTTAGAGTTAGTGGATCCCACATTGTACAGGCAACTAGTAGGTTCTTTGATGTATCTGGTCAACACTAGTTCATATATATGTGTTTTTGTGAACACACTAAGCTAATTTATGATGGAGTCAAGGAGGGTGCATTGGGTGTCAGCAAAGCATGTGTTCCAAGTATCTTTGAGGTACAATGGAGTATGGACTTAGGTATGTCAGGAGTGGTGGAGTGCAGTTAGTAGGCTCTACATAGACTGGGCTAGAGTGCATTGGACAGGAAGAGCATCTTTGGGCGTTGTTTTAGTTTGGGGTCAGTAGTGATCTCATGGTTCAATTGGAAGCAATTTTTTGTGGCACTTAGTTCAGTAGAGGCAGAGTATATGACAACTAGCTTGGCGATTTGTGAGGCCATTTTGCTTCGCAAGATGTTGATAGGGTTATTTGGTCTCAAATTGGATCCCACAGTGATTCACTGTCACAGTTAGAGCTGCATTAAGCTCTTAGAGAATATAGTGTTTCATGACAAGTCCAAGCATATAAAGATCATATATCATTTCATCAGAGACAATTTAAAAAGGAACCATGAAGCTCAAGTATATCTTTATGGATGAGCAGGTGGAGACATTCTCACCAAGCCTATAGTGAAGGGCAAGTTTGTGTTTTACAAAGATAAGTTGGGGGTGGTGCAAAATACCTTCCTCGCTATGAGAGTGTTGATGTTTATAGCTTGGATAGGTGCTTCTACATGGGCTAGATGTCAAGCATGCAAAACATGTCAGGTTGCCTCTTTAGGTGCTTGCTCTCGAGGAGTAAGTGATTATTATGATTTCTTTCCTAAGTTAACTTAGAAAAAGTGCATCAATTAATTTAATTGATCGAAGTTGACTATTAAGCCAAGTTTCTAAGGATAAATAATTTAATTATTTAAGTGACTTAGATCTAATCTCTACCGTTGATCTCATGTGAGGCATAGGATCTAATCCTAGCCATTGATCAGTTAGGAGATTAGGGTTCCGGATTTGGCTTAATGAAACTATAAAATAAACCTAAGGAAGAGGTAAAAACACATGGTGATTGAGAGAGCAATTTTTTCGAGTGAGAAACTCAAAGACTAAAGAGAAGGGAAAGGTGTGCAGCTAGGTAATTTTGGGAGATGAATTTAAGGCGGCTAAGCTTGTGGAGGAGGAGGTTGAGATATTGGAGGAGGCCAAAACTAGGAAGAAACTGAGTTTTCCAAGGCCGAGATTTTTCCAATGTGCCAAATTTCTCTAGAGGCTGAAATTCAAAGGGGGCTAAAATCCAGGTTCCATACTGAGTTGTATTTTCTGTGTATCCTCTGTGGGTCAAGGCCCTAATTTTCTTGAGTTAATAAAGTGTAGGAGAATTTGTTGGGCAGAACTTTCTGCTGTTTCTTGTGGCTGATTTTCTATCTATTTACACTGCAGATATTTTATTTGTGAAGTTAAAATACCAGTGTATTTATTTCCAGCAGTTTTCAGAATTTCATTCAGCAAAATAAAATTTTTGAGTATAAATAATTGTTGAACACAAATAAATCGGACCTGGTATCAAAAGTCAACAATATATAGTTGGACGTGTGAAAGATTATGACGTAAAAGGTGTACACATGAAATAAAATAAAGAGGGAAGTTTATGGTGATGTAGTTGGTACTTAAAAGGTTTATTGGATAGATGGAGGGAATGGTTCATTGGCATATAAAGTGAATTGTATCCACATGTATGCCAATGAGGGTATACTACGCAAAGGTTTTTGCCATGGTAATAGGAGTGGATATTCTTGCACAACCCACCATAAACAAATGTCATAATGAAAGGAGTCCAAGGGCAATGATCTGGCAAAGATATACAATAGGACCTAGGAGCATCTCACAACCATCAATCAAAGCATCATAACCAGAAACTTCTAAATCTGGCAGCTCCATCAACCAAAATATGCCACCTGAAGAAGAACCACAGCATGGCAATCCACTACATAAGCGGCAAGCCACTTCTCATCCCATGCCACTAACTATCTGTCTTTACCAACATCCCAATGTTTTGAAGGCTAGGATCAAAATGTCAGCCTGCAAAAATCTGACTCATGTGACCAAGGATCACATGTACAACCCTCACGCAATATGATAGATAACAGGCCCACAGTTATAACTTAGAAGTGACAGGCCTTGCACCTCAATGGGAAGGCATAACTTAGAAAGAAAGTCATTTTGAGTTCTTTTTTGTTAACATTGAGCTGGGAGATGTCAATTGCTAGGATAGATATTCAGTACAATGATCTAAGAAATGGTAAATCCAATGGCGAATAGTTAGATAGATAGAGAGTGAAACAAAATTACTCAAGCACTAAAAAAGATAGTGTTTCTGGCATGGCTACAAGCCTCAAGGATTTCTTGTGTGTTTGATGAGATTTTACTTTCGACATGATCATTGAAATCTTTGCTACTATAACCTAACACTTTTAATTATCACCTTTCACATTATAGATTATTGTTGTGATTTTGTGATGAACCTTGTCTTTGCGTTTCAGAAATTTGCTATATTAATATTTATATGAATCATTCCAGTGAATTCTGCATAGAACTATCTCTATAAACGAGTTGCAGTGGGTTGTGAAATATATTTTATGCTTTTGGTGCCCTACTATATATGTATGATTTCTATTTCTAAGGAATACTTATAACCAGGCATAGATCTTATTTTCGGGACTTCACATATTCTACATGTTCATTTTTGTGTCTTCATTATTACTTGGAGCTCAAGCAAATAGAGTTTCTCTTCTTTCAATTCTTTATAAAATATTCCATCATCACATCTCCGAACATTGTATAGCATGCCCCATTTTTACAATAGTTGGTCAGTGGTGCTATTATGATTTCCAATGTGCAATACAATCAAAAGGAACACAAATGACATGCAAATGAAATTTGGTGTGCATGGCTAGGAAATGATCTATTACAATTTTTTTATAACGAGATTCCTTTATATGCAGTGGTTTTGCAGATATTTTCGATGTAGACTATTTCATTCAGCAGATGAAAGGATTTGTCCATGTTGTGAAAGAATTACCACAAGGACTGGCCTCAAAAAAACCAGTCAGAGTTGATTGTCGTAAAAAGAAAGGTCATTTTGATTATGTCGAGTCTGTACTTCCTTCTTTGGTGAAGCATCAGTATATCATCATTACCCCTGCAGCGAGTCAAAAGATAGATAGGTAATTAACATTTCTGAGTGCTTTCTAAATTACTCATATCTTCTGGTATGCTTTTCAAGTTGCTGACTATCTTTCTTCACAAACAAGGGACTCTGTAATGGACCTAAACATAGGTCAATGAGGGTAATTGTGTTATTTAGTTTAAAGAATAGTTAATTAACTCTTAATACATCAATACACTTTAACATGATTCATAATGTATGATAGATTCAACATTACAGAGTACATCATTTGGCATCAACAATTCGTGAGTACCTTAGCCATATGGGTGCTTTTGTCCAGAGCTTTGTCTCAGCCTTTCCTTATTTTAGAGTTGTATTATATGGGTTTTAGAAAGTTTTCAGAGATCAATATTCCAGGGGGATAGCTCATCCTGCGCTATTATTAGCAAATTCTTCAATTCAAACTTCTAACGTTCTACTTTTAGCTATTTTCCCCATGCATCAGATACTGCATGCATGGGGGATGGAGAACAGTAAGATGGACACTTTTAGATTTTGGATTTAGTGATTTTTTATAGGGTCTATAATTAGAAACCTGGTCTGTTGCAGCAGTGTTTCAGCAGCAAATGATGGTATATTTCCTATTGGGGAGATAGGTTTATGATTCAAATTTGGGGTGAATTAGAGTAGTTATTTTCCTTGAAATTATTTTAGAAATTTCTATTTTTCAGAGGTAGTCTAAATAAAAGGAAATTATCCAGTATAGAGATTAATCCACAGTTGGAATTTTAATTGAATCCAAGACTGATTTTTGGGCCTATTTTTGGCCAATCTATTATTTAGCAAGTTGATGATATATCAGGTGGGTGATTATCTTTTTTGAGTACCCAGTATGGCATAAAGTATTGTGCAAACTTTTAGGCCATTCCAAGAATTTTTTTTTCAAGGAGCAGATGCATTTTTGGCACTTGCTAATTTTGAAGGCTCGTGGTTTAGTGAAGAGTTGGATGTAATACCCCCAATTTTGATTTTTCAACTAAGGAGGTTAGCGGGATCCTTGGGGGTGGTGCTAAGCATAGCAAAATTTTGCAATTCGGGCATTGGAGGCAATTTTGGTATGGGAAACATGAGGACTTGAGAATAGGAGAAATTACAACCTTAGTGGAATGTGGGGACCACAAAAAGGAGGCAATTCGACCTCTAGAGATAATTCACACTTGTGGAGGAAGGGAGAGAAAGAAAGGGGTGCGAGTTAGTGTAAAATGGGGTCCACCAAGGGAGAGAGGGTCAACTTATATAAATAAAGCAATTTGGCCTCCATTTGGGATCCTTTTGACAATTTTACTTTTGAACACAAGTTTTCTTGAGCTGTTTACCCAAGTCAACCAGTGCTATTTAGCACAAGGGATTTCCAGGCAGAAATTCCAACTCTACCTTCGGTGAACTTCGAGTGTCACCTTATGAGAGATTTGGGAGTTGTTCTAGGCATTTGGGGAGCCAATTTGCAGGCTTTCCATCAACAAGGGCGTGGTTCTTCTAGGGATGCAGAAGCCAAGTTCGTGGGGCTGGTGTAGAGGGGTTGTTTGCTTGGAGTTTTTGCAACGAATTTGCCACAAGTAGAGGGAATTTTCCTTGGCTGATTTGCATGGCTGAGGGTTTGGCCTTTTGGAGATCTAAATTTCTCCTATTTGGGCTTGCGCAGGGGTTTACTGGCAACTTCTGCTCACTTGTTGAGACTCAGAGTTTGGGGAGCATTTGGAGCTGGGAATCACTGGTGATTGGGAGGAGAAATATGTTGGAGTTGGGGAGGACGTCATTGAGGGAGATTTGGCCACTTTGACAACAATTCCACTCTTATAGCTTCTCTGTCAGATTGGTGGGATCAAAACGCAATTTTGGGGGTCACTGGTGACTTGTGGATCTAGCCCAAACCCCTTTCTGGGTTTTTGTAGGTTTGGTGAGACAAGACTAAGATTAATTTTGCAGAATTTTCTGAGCACTCTTGAGGGAAGAATTGCTAGTTTAGCAACAAAAAATGTTGGAGGAGGGCGCAATTCACTTTAGGACCATTTCCACGACTTGGGTTCGTAAGATATTTTTGGGTTTTGCTGGATATCTAGTGAGGAGGCCTTCCACGGAGTTTCAGCTCATTCTATGCACTCTTTAGTGCAAGTATTTCACTTCCATTCAACAGCCAACAACAACATTTTCTGGGTAGGGCGCAGTTTTTGGTGGAGAACCTCTCTGGCACTTGAGCATTGTACTTTCACTTGGGTTTTGTGTAGCTTGCAATAGCAAGCCCAAGTTCTGTCTTTCTTAACATCTGATGTGCTCAATTCTCCACATTAATAAAATGGCTCAGTTGTTTGGCGCATTTTCTTGTGTTTTTTGATGTGTATGCCTGGAATTTGTTTATTGTTGTTATTTCCTTGTTTATGTCTCTCTTTATTGCTGTAAATTTCAATTTGGAATATTATAGTGGTATTAGAGCATGATCTTGGCCAACAATGGGGAAGCTAGCAAGATCATGATAGTATTGGGCATGCATGCACATTAATTGGTGGAAGTATGGACATCCCAATGACACAAGAAAGATGGAGTACACATAGGATTTGGGAAGAAGTCCACAAAGATAATGAGAAATTAATAGAATTTAAAAGAATGTGGGCCCAATTTTGTAGCAGTAAGGGGATAAACCAGGACCATATTCATCCTTCAGGCAAAGACACCAGAGGTGCACAGGACATGGGGGTGAAGCCATTTACAGGACATGGAGACTTGGATTTAGATATTAGGAGCCTGAGAAGGAGGTTGAGCATGAGGCTGAGGGCATGTGAGAGTGTGAGGAGCATGTTGATGTACCCAGTGTGACATAGGAGTCACCCTTATTGGAGGTCCCTTTGCTAGCTCTAGTTGACACCCTAGTGGAGAGAGTAGAGCATACACTCAGAGGGCTATTTGTTGACGAGGTACCACCCATGGATGAGGTGTTGTCTGTTGTTGAGGGATCCATTTATGAGGCGTCTAGGGTTGTGTTCGAGTTTTCAGGTGATAGCGTCCCACAATAGAGTGGTGAGGTTCCAGGATGCATATCCATCGCTGATGAGGTACCAGGAGACATGTCCAGTGACAAAGTGCCAACAGGCATAGAGTTATATAAAGTTGTGACAGAGTTTCTAGACAATAGCCACCATACAACAAAATGGTGAGGATGTTATGCATGATGAGCTATCTGTGGAGGGGCAATTAGTGGCTCATGTTGAGCCCATGGTGGAGGAGTATGAACAACCACCCTTAGAGTCAGCCATCAATGAGGAGCAGACAGGTGCATCAACGACCAACAGACCTGTCATACTTTCAGACGACAACCCTCTTTAGGCATATGTCGATGGGGCTTGCAACATTGTTGGGTTGCTTCTGCATGTTGGTCAGAGAGAGGTTGTGTTACCTAGGTAGATTATATGTGTTGACCAAATTTGCAAGATGACGAGGACATGAGCTGCGTAGGGAGCAACATTCGCAGGATGGAGGGCTTATTCCATGTACGGGTGTTCGTGCATTCGATCCCTCTCTTGGGGTTGGATGGCGAGAGATATTGATTTTGTATCTAGTGGAGCGGGCTAGGTTCTCGGATATATCCATGGCTAGGAGCATAGTCCAACAGGGGCCGTGGGTTACCAATGGAGCCCGAGGGCTAAACGATTTTTGAGATCCAGGAGGGATTCCTCGCTATAGCATGGGCTTGGTTAATGGTGGTATTAATAGTGCGATGGATACGCTGATTGAGTACCCACACACTTTTAGATCTCCATCAACACTAGTGATGGGTTTGATTGATAGGAGAGCATGCAAACTTCGCGGGTTGTCCTGGCATGTGGGGCATACATGGGACTTTAGGATGATCAATATACTTTGGCAAGAGTTTGTCGGAGGAGGTGGCATCAACAAACCACCAAACAGAGCCTTGTTTTGGCTAGTTACTTTCCACAGTTAATTGGGACATAGCGGTCATTGAGGACTCAGGAGCAACATAGTGGTGGCATAGCCATAGGCTATGTTACAAGGTTCGTTGAAATTTAACCTTGAGGTTCGAAGTTTAGTGAACCATAAAAAAAATTTGAGGTTCGGTGAACCTCATCCAACCTCATAGCCATTGACCAAGTCCATAGATCAAAACTCATAACTTCATGTCACAACCCAAGCTTGTAATTTATCCCTGTGGTTTCCATGTCTGTGAAAGCATTGTTGATGTTTACTAATGATGATTTCTTACTATTTTATCCTATAATTCATTTTAAATTAATATATATATATATATACACGAACCTCATCTGAACCTCATCAAAAATTTCGAACTCAAACCAAACCTAATCATTGTCGAACCCAAACTCAAACTCGAACCATGTGACATTGGCCATTGGTACATAGGGAGATTCACCTCTTGGGTCTCTCTAAGGGAGTTTGGAGGGGAGATCCATGTATCAAAGGGTATGATGATGTGATAGTGGAGGTGGTGATGATGGTAGGGTGCAAGCCGACACATACTGTCTTAGCTTTAGGCCATGACATCTAGTGGTGTGTAGGAGCATACTGTGTTGAGTAGTGGTTTGCAAGTGGGCATGGGTATGCATGGTGGTGTGTCGTAGTGTGTTGGTTGGCGTTGTGGAGGAGGTAGAGCGACTCACATCGCATTGAGTACACGTGGGGAGTGTTGGGTACAGTGACACATGCAAGATATGAGATGGTACAAGATGGTACAACAGTAGAGGGGGTATCTAGTGGTGTACAGGGATAGGTCACAATGTACAGTGACATGCTGAGGAGTACAGGTATACATGGTGGTATGCAGGGGCGTGTGGTGTTGCATGACAGGGTCTTGGAGTGTTTCCTCCAAGGAGACTTATGGACTGGGACACTAGGCATACCTTTGGGTGTAGTTCACCCAGGATCAATGAGGACACATATGAGCGACATTTGATGGTATCTATGGGGACTCACATGCTAGTTCCATTTCTACATCGCTTGCAGGCACAGATGATTTGGACGTCATCCTTTGACACTTGGGCACGAGTAGCAGGGTATGAGTAGCGTACCTGAGATATTTGGATGGGACTCAGTGCACCAGGGGAGAGTCTTCTTAGTGTTGGCATTGGGGCAAGGCATGAGTTGACAGGTACAGGTTTGGGGAGTGCGTGGTTTGCTGTAGAGGTAGCGTATTTTCCACCCTTGAGTTCACACTTAAGGGGATGCATGACACATTCTGGGCAAGGCACTCCTAGGTATCACAGGAGCATATGTAGTAGGTGCTACAACAAGAGCAGGTTAGTTTTGCATGCACTAGATTGATTCATGATGTGTGGAGTCAAGATATTGATTGCATGCAGGAGCAAAGATGTGGAGCAGGTGGATTTCAGTAGTCGTCAAGGCTACGCCACAACAGATTTGGTTATGGGATCGAGGGATTCAGTTGGCCGATAGGCTACTTTGTTTTGTGAGGAGCAAGACCATAGCAAAGGGTGATATAGCTCCCTCTGGGGTTGACACATGGGGGATCACTAAGGCCTCCATTGTATGACGAGACAATTTTTTCTAGTTGCAACTTAGGATCAGGATTAACAATGGATGGGTAGATATTGATATCATAGAGACACCTAGGTAGGATGAGTTTGGCCTTCGTCGTTATTTCGCCACCAGGTTTCAGGGGAGGAGGATACAGTGTGCGCATGATGGGTAGCATGTTAGAGTTAGAGTAGCACAATGACAACATGGTGGCACCCTTCTGAGATTGGCATGGGACCCGTGCATCACAGTACTTGATAGCTCAACGACCTTTAGGGATGAGCTTGCTACTATAGGGGAGGTCACTCAAATCTTCCATTGGGCTTTAGTGACTTGCTAATGGCATGGGGGACTTCATCAGCATGGCAGATTGGACAATAGGAGGATATTTGGGAAAGTTCATGCAGGAGAAACTTCATCCCCACAGGGATTGGGTTATACCTTCAGGAGTTTACTCTTTGAGTGCATGAGGTGGACTACTTGGTAGGGCAGGTTCATGGGGAGTTGGACTAAGTCCTACATTATCATGATTCACTACTTATTAATAATATGCAAAGGGATTTTGGTATCTATACCTAGGTCCTGGCTGGACAATGAGTGGAGCAAGGGGTGCTTCACACTGATTAGGATGGGTTGGGATCTTGGTATCGAGGGATTCCTTTGTGACAGGATAGTGCATGGGGCAGGGATGACTTAGTGGCACATTTGGGACCTCGATATTGTTTGTAGTGCTCATTTGGGCCAATAGATAGTGTGGGCGCTTGTTCGGGCATTGCTTGAGGACAAGCATTTTTTGGTGCGAAGGACTGTAATATCCCCAATTTTGATTTTTCATCTGAGGAGGTCAGTGAGATCCTTGGGGGTGGTGCTAAGCATAACACAATTTTGCAATAAAGGATTTGGAGGCAATTTTGGTACGGTAGACATGAGGACTTAGGAGAATAGGAGAAATTACAACCTTAGTGGAATGTGGGGACCACAAAAAGGAGGCAGTTCGACCTCTAGAGATAATTTGCACTTGTGGAGGAAGAGAGAGAAAGAAAGGGGTGCGAGTTAGTGGAAAATGGAGTCCACCAAGGGAGAGAGGATCAACTTCTATAAATAAGGCAAGAAGGCTTCCATTTGGGATCTTTTTGACAAGCTTACATCTGAACACAAGTTTTCTTGAGTTGTTTAGCGTGGTCAACCAGTGTTGTTTAGCATAAGGGATATCCAGCCATAAATTACAACTCTACCTGCAGTGAACTTCAAGTGTTACCCTAAGATAGCATTTGGGAGTTGTTCCAGGCATTTGGGGAGCTAAGTTGCAGGCTTTCCATTATCACGGGCGTGGTTTTTCTAGTGATGTAGAAGCCAAGTTCGTGGGGTTGAGGGAGACAGTATAGAGGGGTTGTTTGCAACGAATTTTCCACGAGTAGAAGGGATTTTCCTTGGGTGATTTGCATGGATTAGGGTGTGGCATTTTGGAAAGATAAATTTCTCCTATTTGGGCTTACACAGCGGTTTACTGGCATTTTTTGTTCAGTTGTTGAGACTCAGAGTTTGGGGAGCATTTGGAGTTGGGAATCACTTGGTGATTGGGAGGAGAAATTTGCTGGAGTTAGGGAGGACTTCATTGAGGGAGATTTGGGAACTTTGGCAGTAGCTTGACTCATGTAGCTTCTTTGTCAGACCGCTGGGAGCAACACGCAGTTTTGGGGGTCACCAGTGAGTTGTGGCTAGCCCAAACCCCTTTCTGGGTTTTTGTGGGTTTGGTGAGAGGAGGCTAGGATTAATTTTGTAGAATTTTTTGAGCACTCCTGAGGGCAGAATTCCTAGTTCCATGCAACAACATAAATTGTTGGAGGAGGGCGCAGTTCACTTGAGGACCATTTCCACCACTTGGGTTCATGATATTTTTAGGTTTTGCTGGATATCTAGTGAGGAGGCCACTTGCAAGGTTTCAACTCATTCCGGGCACTCTTCAAGGCATGTATTCTAGTTTCATTCAGTAGCCAACAATAACAATTTTTGTGCAGGGCATAGTTTTTGGTGGAGAACCTCTTTGACACTTGAGAATTTTACTCTCACTTGGGTTTTGCACAGCTTGCAGTAGCAAGCCCAGGTTCTTTCTTAACTTTTGATGTACTCAGCTTTCCACATTAATAAAATGGCTCAGTTGTTTGGCGCATTTTCTTGTGTATTTTGATGTGTATGCCTGGAATTTGTTTATTGTTGTTATTTCCTTTATTATGTCTCTGTTTATTGTTGTAAATTCCAATTTGGAATATTACATTGGACTTATTTTGCTGCTATTTTAGTCAAGTGGAGTGTTGTAGCTAAGGGGGTTTCTTGTTATTTGTTGGAGGATTTGCCTTGCTATTTTGGGATAGAAAGAGTTCCCACATTCTTGGCTCAACATTTTTTACTTTCGAGGAATGTTTACTATAGTGGTAAAGGGGTGGAGTGCATGAATTAAGGAGGCCCATTTAATGAAGCTTTCTTTATTACACATGCTATTTCTATCCACCACATGAACACATGGTATAAGGGGCTATTTGTCAGCTAAGGAAGATGCTTTTGGAGAATTGCCTTTGCATGCATACTATTTTTCATCAAGAGGAAAGTGCATGTATTAGAGATCATCTTTTCTTGGTGGGTTGCCTTTGCATCATATTTTTTCAGCAAGGATAGGAATGCGTGACTCGGAAGAGGACTTACTTTAGCTAAACCTAGTCTATTCTATTTTATTGTTCTCTTTTACCTCGTGCCCTAGTTGGAGTTATCTTTGGTATGTTACTCTTTGGACTTATATTGATAGTTAGGGTTTTTTTTGTACACTCTTATACCTATTCTATAAAGGTAGAAGGGGTAGGGTGAAGAAAATTTTGATTTCATTATTCACTAGTGATTTTGCTTGAGTTTTTTTCTCTTCACACCACCCTTTCTAATTGGAGTGAGCATGAAAGTGTATAGTTTTCACTGAGAGGTAGAGGTTGCTTACACTTGGTTCACATGAATTGTTACCTTAACACAAGTGTGAGAAGGTGTTTTTGAAGTGGGTGGACACCCCTTGAAGTCTTGTAGTTAAAACTTGAAGCTTACATTCCCCCAAACTCTGTACTCGCATCTTCTGAAATAAAGGTAAACATACTTGTGTCTAGTGGTTTGAATTCAAATGTGTGTACATGAAAATATATCTTTTTAATCAAAATTTGAATATTTTATGTATGTTTTAGTTGACCTTTTTGTTATAGTTAAATTTTCTTGAATAACCGTTTTTTTTCTATTCTATTACAATCCTAGTTTTTGTGGTCAATTAGTTTGGTCACTGGTCAAGTTCTGATGGCATTGCTACCAATGATTTTAGTATAATAACTATCTAGAGGAACACCTACCATTTTGAGGTATATCATGTAATTGGGATGTCAATTTCCCTATAGATAAATAATTCAACCACAAAATGTCACACATTGTTTCCAAGAATAGAAGGCAAAATGTACCTACTATTCTTGCATTGAGTTATCAAATGTAGACTAGTTAATTTGGTATCCATAATAGGAGTAACTCAATTTCCCTTGGACTAATTTAGAAACTACCATAAGTGGGTTGTGATCAATAAAATAGAATGTTGCTTGATGCTCTTGCTTCAAGAATGATGTGGTAGAAAGCTTCTCCCAATACATTCTTTACTTTTCTCTTCAACTTTAGTTGACTAAAGTGTAATGCAACATCTTGTGTCGAGTTTGCAAGGGCTTCATGTTCATATCTTAGACTATGGTTAAGCTTCTCAACCATAGTAACTCTTGCATTTTGAGCCTTCTCAAAATTTCCAATGCCTCCTTGACGACCAATGTAGCCATAACCAACTGCAGAGGAGTGAAGGTGCTTGACCTCTTCAAAATGTAAGTAAGACAAACTTTGCAAGAAGGAAGCCTTCTAAATTTTTCTAGTGTATGTTGTTTAGTGTGATTCCAAGCATAATTGGTGTTCTTTGGCACATCATTCACCCAGTACATAAATTGAGTCCTAGCTCAGATCCCAACAATTACAAGACGGTAATTGTGCACACAATCTTGAAGCTCTATTCTACATCCCTCCGCTTGCATCTTTCTAGGGAGCTTGAGAGAAGGATGGATTCTGACCCGAGCACCTGATTATTGATCACATCTTTACACTTAGGGACATCATTGAGGAAGCTCGACATCACTCTTCGAAAGTTTATTGTTGTTTTGTAGACTTTTGGAAAACTTTTTACTCTGTCCCTAGGGAGGCTTTATTATAGAGATTTAGAGGTATTGGCATCTTTGAGACCCTTTTGTCAATTGTTTAAATGAGTCAATCTTTGGTCATCTATGCAGAGCACACATTCTATCCTTGCATGAGCACATCCATGATGATCATGGTTCCTTCTACACCATGTCTTGATTTCTATCTTGATGTTTGAGAATGATGTGGCGCTTCTCGCCTCATCCTCCGACGAATTATTGAGACAGTTGGATGCCCTGGCCCTTTTTTGTGATCATCATAAGTTGACAGTCAACCTAACTAAAATCAAGGAGATCAAGATTACCAACTCGTATATGTATTTGGGGGTGCTATTCATAGGACATCACTTTAGTTTGCGGCATGCACTTCAACATCGAATCAACAAAGGATATGGGTCCTTGACCCTTCTTAAGAGGCAGTGTTTTTAGAATCATTTTCAGGACATATTGGCCAGGATGTCTCTCATGGACACTCTTCTATGGCCCACAGTTCTATATGATTATGAGGTTTGGGGACCTAGTTTAGTAGAGTTTGATTGGTCTTCAACGTAGAGAGTCCAAATCATCCTCCTTTGCCACATCATCTGGTGCAAGTAGACAATTCCTCATCCCATCATTCTTGTAGAGTTTGGAGTTCGACCCTTCTAACTTGAGACATTGTTTGTGTTGAGAAATCTAGGCACAACTAGATTAGGTGATTTCTCTTACTTTGATAATTGCTTGTGATGTATTTTTACTTAAACTTGATTAAATTCTTCTTTCACTAAATTATTATTAGTGTTCTCTATCATCAAACAACTACCAAATAATGAAGATCAATACGACAAGGAGACACAAAATGTAGGCTGTCAGCCAGGACCAAAACCTCTCCTCTTGAGAGGAAAACCCACAAGAACTCCTCTTCTTATAGAACTTCAAATGACGAATTTCAAGGCCTAAGACCCTTGTCAAAGACCCCTCCAAGACCAAGTCAAACCTTCCTTTGATGAGCTTCTCTTTCCATCAATTTCGACCCTAGCAACTTCTCTAGTAGCTTCTCCAACAACTCTGACTTGCTTAGCAACTTTCCAACAACTTCAATTTGCCCAACAACTTTCAAGCAACTCAACTTGCCCAAAAAATTTCCAACAACTCAACTTTCCCAACAACTTTCCAGCAACTTAGACTTGCCCAACAACTTTCCAACAACTTTGACTTTCCCAACAATTTCAACAACTTTGACCTTCCAACTACTTCGAACAACTTTGACCTTCCCCAACAGTTTCTTACGCAACTTCAATTTCCCAGCAGTTTCTTCTGCAATTTCGACTTCCCAACAGTTTCTTCTGCAACTTCGACTTTGTTGTAGTAAGGTTGCCCTAATCTTCACATGTATGAGGAGAAGATAGCCCAAAAAAAAATATTCAAAGATTTTGTTCTTTTAATCCTTCTCTTCTTCTCTCTCTTTCTCTTCCTTGATTGAATTTCTTGTGTGGTGAGTGAGTGCTCTTCAAGTGAGGTTGGAGTCTCTTATATATAGGCTTCACAAGGTGGTTGAATAGCCCTTCATGAGGCTGACTTGCTCTTTCATGTAGTTCGACTTGTTTGACAAGGTCTTGGAGGGTCTTTATGACATTTTTAACTCTACAAAAAATTTCTTTACAAGATACAACATGCCCAAAGGGGTCTTACATGTATGACAATGACTCTTTTGACTTCATAATTCTATGACAAACCTAGAAGTACTCAATGGGCGCTTGACCTACAAACAAATTTACCTTGAGCATGAAACCCATCCATCAAGAATGACAATAATAGATTTCTTTTTCTCTTTTCATCAAATACATAAAATCATGATTACAATATACATTATGAAGACCGAACCTAGTTACATATTTCAACACTCCCTCTTAACCAGGGAGGTATTCATAATACATGGTATTTGGACATTCTCATACTAAAGAATTCTCATAAGAAGAGTCGGATTGGTAAGCCATCTCATAAGCTATTATTTCAACTAATCTCATTGCATCTCATCATACTGGCCAACATTGTCACATAGCAACAACGCCTTGACTAACAACTCTATCTCTCCACAAGATCATAGCACAATGCTGGCGAAACAATGGCTGATAGACACCATTATCATTATCTCTTAAGGCACATACCCCACTTGAATGTTCACAAGGTACGTCTTTTTAGGACAATTCCTGTCTTGGAATAACACATCCTCAAAGAACTTCCTCTTCAACTACTCTTACCTATTGGATGCCCTACCACATCCTCAAAGAGTATTGAAAACCGGATGCTTACCCAATCCTCCATTCTTTCTCCATAACATGAAGACAAGATTGATGCGTCTATCTCTTCCTCATGGCCTTCACTAAGACTTACGGTTGTTTGTCCTGGTTTAGTGCATGACACATGAAGTAGAGAACCATATCTGCCACACCCTCTCAACTAGGGAGGATTTAATCATTCCTATACAAGGAATATACTCAAGCTTCCTCTTAAGTAGGGACTTGCCCAATCTCGTTCTCAACTAGGGACTTTTTTCAACAACAACTATCTGCTCCTTGGTGGAGATCATGGTATTATCAACGGCTTGTAGGGCTCCTTTTTCTTTATCATGTCATGAATTTCATCTTCTTCATCATGGAGCCTTCTTCATCATAAGTTCTTTGTAGGGCTTCGACCATCTTTCTCCATCACTTTCCTTCAACGAACCATAGGGTTGAACCAATAGTCATGTCATCCTTCTCTTCATCGGAAAGTGATTTTCTAGTCCACATCTGGCTTTCCTTCAACAACTACCTATTTTAAGTCATGTTCTTTTAGGATCTTCCATCCATCCTCATGAGTACTAGTTGTAGGTAACTTCTACAACTCTCTTCTGGTAGCCCTGTTTCAACCCAACGAGATGTTTTCAAAAATCAAAATGAACATCAAATCAAAATTACCTTTTTATGATGGCCTTTTGTCATGACATCAACATCTTGCAACATCAACATCCTGTAAATGTATGAATCCATCTCCAAGACATTCAATATCAAGGGCCTACTTCTTTACAAACTTTATCAAGGTCTTCATTCCTTCTCCATGGAGATGCATAGCTAATCCTTCTAGTTATCGGATGTTGATCACTTTTCTTATCTTACGTGACTATAGTTGCATCTTTCACGAACTTTTCTTCATTTCCTCACATATTGCTTTCCTTTTGATCTTTTTTACATGGTTACGTCAACATAGGAACCATGACTATCAACCACCTCATATGCCATATGAGGTCATATTATGCTGATTTCATCTTATCAATATGTAGAGTTCAAGGCACATTGTCTACATGCCTTCATGCATCATTCTAATGGAAGAGATCCTTCTTCTTTGATCATGCCCATGTGATAGAGCAATTCAACCAAGCTATCTGCAATTATATGATGACATGACTCTATTAAATATATACATACCTTTTCCTTCTTTCGATCATCTAGACTCCCTTTAGCAACTTGCTTTTCTTGTTTGAAGATGAAAGTACTTCAAACAACTTCAACACGCTGCACAGCTTCGTCATCATACCTTACTAGTGGATCCTACACAAGGTGGATCGTAGACTATCAGCGAGACACTTTCTTCTTCCAAGTAGAGGAGAACCTTCTTATAGAGATTCTACTGGAGGATCTCGATGATCCCTATTCTGCAAATGCTCCTTTCTAATGATGATGATGTATGGTGATTTCTTTATCTTCTATCATCCTAGATGACTTTCTTCCAACCATATATACTGCTACTTTGGTTGTTTTTATATGCTTCCAATGGAGATGCCACGAGCTACTTTCTTTCTATCATGATGACTGCTACAACCATGTAGAATTCTACTTCAGCTATCCTTCCAAGCTTCTATGATAATGTCATCTCTGCATCTTGTTGCTTTCCATTATGATTGCTATCTTCTACAAAACTAAAAAGAACTCAAGTATATTTTAGTCAGTAGAGTTCTTTGTCTTCTTCTTTTCAGGTTCTTCCACTTCTTCGGTGACATGGGCTTCATTTTTTTCTTTTCTCTTCTTGTTTCCCTTTTTTATTTTAGGACAATTCCTTTTAAAGTGCCCATATTCATTACACTCATAACATTGTATCTTTGACATATCAATGATCTTCTTTTTCCGAGGATCAAACTTTCCAAACTTTCCTTTTCTCTTGGCCATGGCAACATATGCTTGAACTTGTTCATTTGATCCAACATCACTCTCTGTCTTTAATCTTACATAATGACCAAAGTTCATTGAATGGAGTCGCATCCTTCTTTCCATAAATACTTGATACAAAAATGCCCCATTCATCAGGTAGTGCATTGAGTACAACGGTGGTCATTTCTTTACCAGACATTATTTCTCCCAATTCTTGTAGTTGATCTCTTATTTGTGATATCCTCATAAGGTATGAGGCTATCCCTTCTTCCTTTGATACCTTCATCTTGTATTGCTTGATTCTCAATGATACAACTTCTCTTGTAGTGCTTACAGAAAACAATTCTCCCAGCTTATCATAGATTTCTTTCGATTTCTCCAACTTTTCTACATAAGGGATGAGGGAATCCTTGATTGATTCTATGAGAATTCTTTGAGCCCTTATTTCCCCTTTCCTATACTTCGATAGTGCTTGAGCTTCCTCTTGTGATGGTTTGGAGATTGAACCCTTAACATGTCCAATAACTTCATTCTTTACGAGGATCAAACCTATCCACTTCTTTCATGTAAGAAAATCTGATGACCCAACCAACTTGTCGCTCTCCTTGCAAAATGAAGTGATATTGATAGTAGATTCAGACATGAATAGAAAATACTTACCTGTCAAGTGAAGATCCTCCTTTTGTAGATGATATTTTCAACTTGATGCCTTCTTGATGATATAGCTTCCTTGATGATCTTCTTCAAGGATGTTTGAGATGTGATCTTTGCTTTAATGTGAAGGAGATCACCTCGATTTCTTTGATGATGATGGCAAAGCTTCTTCTTCTTTTCTTTGGATGTAGAGTGTGGAGGCTTCCCAAGGTGCTTCAAATGTAAATTCCTTTGAATGCAAGTAGGGTCTTTGAGGTCTTCTTCTTCTTCCAAGAGTTGCTTCCTTCAAGATGATGTGTAGATGATATGATTTCCTTGTGCTCAGCCCTAGTGTATCCTTTTTCAATTGGATGATCTTCAAGCTGCCTTTTCTTATTCTTGTTGTCACCTTAGCTCTGATACCATGTTGAGAAATCTAGGGACAACTAGATTAGGTGATTTCTCTTGCTTTGATAACTAGTTGTGATGTATTTTTACTCAAACTTGATTAGCTTTGTTTTTCACTTAATTATTATTAGTGTTCTCTATCATCAAACAACTACCAAACAATGAAGATCAATGCGACAAGGAGACAAAATATAGGCTGTCAGCCAGGGCCAAAACCTCTCCTCTTGAGAGGAAAACCCACAAGAACTCTTCTGTTCTTATAGAACTTCAAATGACAAATTCCAAGACCTAAGACCCTTGTCAAAAACCCCTCCAAGACAAAGTCAAACCTTCCTTTGATGAGCTTTTTTTTCCATCAATTTCGACCCTAGCAACTTCTCTAGCAGCTTCTCTAGTAGCTTCTCCAACAATTTCGACTTGCCTAGCAACTTTCCAAATGTTGGACACCTAATCCTCTAAGGATTGGTGTGGAAGCTGAACAACCAAAAGGAGTCCAAGGGACTAGTTGGAATATGAAACCAAGGGTCACTCCTATGTATTATAAATATGTATCATTGTGAATAAGAAATGAATCTCATGTTTACGTTTCCTATTTTGTCTCTGCCATCTGTGTGTTTAACATGGTATCAGAGTAGGCGTACTCCTGCCCTGCCCTGAGCCACTTGTTTATGTGATCTTGTTTCTTTGTGGCCTTTATATAGATGTCAATCTTGTACCTATGTCCATTGTCCTAATATAGAAAAAACTAGCTTTTTTCCCTCATACGCAAGATCGTAAGTCTTAGATCTTTGCATTTGTAACTTTTCTGGCATTATGTCTCATTTACTGTTGTGCAATCATTCTCCTTTGTAACATATAGCTCGGCATTCAAACGCTACCTCTTTTGAAATGGATACCTTGGCTTTGATGATCCTGACATCTACACACTAGCCTGAATTATCACCATCTGTACCTCGCCTATGCCACTACCGGTTCACTCTACTATTCTTAGCCATCAATTATGACATTTAGAACTAATCGTTCTCTCTTAGCGGGTCAGAAATGGTTCACAACTCAGAAACGTTCTCTCTATACATTCATATAACTATTGGTTCTGCGATCCTGAGTGTAACGCACATTCCAGCAATCTGAAAATAGAGGCTTGGGTATTTTTAAAACCTGTCAACTCTGCAGAACCTGCTTGCCATTAATTTCTCTGTTGAACCTATCAGTTATAGACATAACATTTTTTTGCTTCATTGGGCAGTTGCGGATTTGTTTGTTATCCGACGAATTTGTTTTCTTAGGCTTGGTCGCAGCTTTAGAGGATGCCTTCAACTCATCTGAGAGCTTGTATGAACCCTTAACCTTGGTTATCTTGTCGCTTTTAGATAACTTGCGGAGCTGAACCAACAATAATTTCTCATAATTGCCAGGGAGAACAACTTTATATTTTGCACCAATAAATTTAGAAATCTTGAACTGGCTGGAACCCGTCCTCTCCTTCCAAGTTGAAATTGCTTCTCTGATCAACAGTAAATACATAGGGTGGGAAGGAGCCTGTTTCGAGCCCTTGGCAGCTCGAGGCTTCTTGTACTTGGGTGCCTTTGCCTTAGCATTGATAGCAGGAGCAGGTGCAACTTCCACCACACACTCCTTTGCATACCACCAGTCCAAACCGCCTCCTCTATTTTATAACGTATAAAAAGCCTCTGTTACAAGTTTGCAGGGCGAGAATTAAACTATGGTACAGTATTTTGAGCGTTGAAGCAATGTGTATTGCGCTGGCGTTTTTGTTCTTTGATTCATCACAGTGCTCACAATTCGAACCATGTATATGTGCTGAACCGAGTATATGAAGACCATGCACATGTATTGAAGCTCTAAGCAGCCCTATGAT
Source organism: Pinus taeda (assembly GCA_000404065.3). Taxonomy (NCBI): domain Eukaryota; kingdom Viridiplantae; phylum Streptophyta; class Pinopsida; order Pinales; family Pinaceae; genus Pinus; species Pinus taeda. Next base: position 101,209 of record APFE030289227.1, on the reverse strand, counting down.
GTTCTTGACGAGTTGTATGAGTATTAGCTGTGGTTTCCAAGCAATACAGTCGGTTTGTTCTTCCATTCATTCTACCAGAGGAGGAAAATAAAGAACGAGTTGAGAATTGTCAAGGAAACTCAATTCTTACTCAGCAAACCGACCCGTTCACCTACTCACCTGTTGTTGTGGATTTGCGTGTTCGTGGCTTTGAGGCTCCATGACTGTTGCGCTATTACATCGCACCACCACTCCATTGGTTCATAATCTCGGTCATACATTGACCCTCCTCACACTATGCGTGAAGCTTGGGGAAGCACATCAAGGGAAGCAGAACATTTCGAATTCTCTAGGGCACATCTTGCTGCTTGGATGTCGATGACAATGCTGATGTTGTAAGAGAATATCTCCACTGCAACTAAACTATAATCCTTGTCAAGTATTTGCGTCACGTGTGCTTCTCATTTCACTGAATTCATCCCTCCATCCAGAATATTTTGACTACATTTGTGTTGAATGTGTTTGGCCGTGTCATGTGGTTGGGGTGTGAAACCAACAATCAAGAGGTTGTACTCCATTTATGGGCATAACCACGAATTCTGGAGTTCTTTCTGAGGGGCCTATAGTCATCATTCCACCTTCTGTTATTTCTGCAGCTGCATTGAAGCGACTGCATGCTATCTCAAAGGTTGAATGAGTGTGGTTTGATGATGATACAAGGACTGTGGTGAAGAGGGAATCTATTCTTCCATTTCTTGGGCAGCGTACATCAGAAACAAACATTGAGGTGCCATTTTGGGGACTGATAATTGCATATGTACTAATTTGTGTTGGCTATCATTTAATTATCAGGTTCTGTCTTCCAATCTGCTAGTTGTTTAGTTAAGTTTTTGAATGAGAAATTTCCATTATGTAGGAGCTATCACTTAATGGCTATTGCATTTAATTTTTGAATTTGCTATTGGAAAATATAAGTTTATTTGGAGACTGTTACTACATGTGGAAGCATTAAAAATAATGTATAGTGAATAAACTTACGAAAATCACCCACCATGGAGAACATTGTGGCAAAAATTATTTGCATATCAGGGGTTTATCTATTGAGACAATGGCCAGACTTGAAGATGCATTAAAGTTATTGAATATCCTAATTCATTCCACTATTGATGGGATGGTAAAAGTCAACAAAGAAACTCTTTTTGACATTCAAACTTCTTTTCCAGAGAAAAAAGCGTAATTTTGATTATATGAATAATAAAATTACATGTTGTATTGGCTAGAAGAAACATCATTAAGTCAGAGACCAATGATAAGAGACATGTAGAAAAAAACAAACAAGGTAATGTACATGGAGGGGGAAGCTAAGCTTTCCGCCCCTACTTTTTCTCTACCCTGCGTCATTCCCCTTGGGATGACGTTGAGGAGATAAGAGCGAGATGGTTTCCTACCTCCAATTTGGTGTTGTCCTTGTCAGAGTCTGAATTATCTGATGTATGGAAGCGCTTATTCCTATTGATGTCCCCCTCGTCAGGGATCAAGTCGGCTTGCACCCTGTGATTCTTAGCATCTGATTGGTCTTGTGGAGATCTCCCTTGTGTGTCAGGTTCCATAGGATTATGACTTTCCTCTTGTGGGGTTGGTTCATCCAGAGCTTCTTCTTCGTCCTCTTCAGGTTCAGGTGGGGGTATTGCCAACCTTTGGGTTTTTTACCTATATTCTTTTTCCTTTTGGTATCCTTTTTGGCTTCTGGGCACACATTGTGTAAATGCCCTGTTTGTTTACAATTTCAACATCTGAAAGCTGTGTTCTCATAATCCAAGCTCTGTGTCCAAATTTGCTGATTGTGAATTAATCGGATGCTGTCCGGAAGTCCTTTGCTGAGGTCTACCTCTACACATATGCGTGCGTAGGTGAAAATCCTTTCCTCTATTCTTTGGGAGTCCTTTTTTATGAACTGTCCAAGGCTGTTGCCAATACCAGCCAGAACTCTTTCCTCCCAGAAATGAAGGGGGAGGTTGTGCATTCGGACCCAGACTGACATTTTGGAGACGACCATGGTGTTTGCATCGAAATCGGGGAACCTGGGAGTGGTAAACAGATCGGTTGAACCCTAGAACCATGGTCCTTCTTGTAGAATTTTGTCTCTAGCTTTAGGGGATGGGAATTTTACAACAAAAAATCCTTTGGCGCAGAGGTGGATGTCGCAATCTAGTGACCAGTTTGTTAAAATCCAGTGGAAGAGCTCTACTGGTTTAGGCCAGAAACAGTTAGACAAATAATTGCTAGAGATTCAAGGGAGGCACATTGCTCATCAGATTCTGGCATATCAATGTTTAATTCTGGGTTGTTATTCAGCTGCTCCACTATATAGGGGTTCGGAGCGTTTCCTGTATGTTTGGGTGGCTCAGAGGCTGTCTTTTTCCCCTGAAGAATGTTTCTGAATGATAGACCCTCATGAGCTTGTTTCTGTTTTGATCTTGAACCTAACTGTGCGCTGCCTCCCAGCCCTGTTCTGCCCTTGGTTGCAGCCCCCCCATGTAATCTCAAGTTGAGTATAATGGTGGAATCAACATGGATGTGATACTCCTTCAGGGGTTGGTGGTCCTGTAGTATTTTGCCTTCGAATATGAAAATCTGTGTATGGACAGGGTATCTGTGTTTCCCCATGATACTTTGCTTTAGATCAAGTACTTTGTTTGTGTTTTTGACCCATAGTAAAGTAGAAGCCCCAACAGGAGGTTTTAGAAAGATTTGAAAGGAGTTTGGGCTTACTTGGTTCCCATGACCGGTTTGAACCTTCTGGAGCGAGAAGGCAACATCTTCTTTGGAAACAAAGATTATCTGTGCTGTAGGAGGAAGAGTGTTCGTCGCCACAGGTCGGTCTAAACAGAGTATGTTGGGCCAAACAACGCTCTTGAATGTCGAAAGTCCAGGCCTGTGTGAGGAGGGGCAATGGAGCATGCCGTTTGTCGACACAGGGTTCATAAAAGTGGTGACCTCCTGGAGAAAGTAGGGGCCAGCTTCCCAACAGCCGGGTTTCGAAAGTTGGGGGAGCATCCGACTAGAGTCCTTCTCCAAAGCTCTAAGCCCATCCCGGGCTCTCTACAGTTTGCCTTGCAGCCACTCGTGGGCAAGTGATATCCAAGCCTGGCAGACTATGTAGTTGCCAAGAAAAACCCCAGCTGGGGTCACCTCCTGAGTTCGTGTCCGACCGAGAGTTGAAGTCCGCCATAGTTGCCGGGGGGTCGCAAGCTGCGAAGCAGAAAACGGAGTTTGTGTCTTGCCAACAGTCCTGGCACTGCCAGGAGCCCCTTTCTCTTGCCCTTCGGGTCTTTTCTGAGATGAGGAGGGTAGCCAGATACCTCCTTGGGTTTTCGCTTCCGCCTGCTGAGGCTTAGTTAAAACTTGGTCACCCAGGGGCTTCAATGTAGAAAACTTGGATGCCGCAGAAGTTGCAGCTCTGACAGAGAGCACGGTGCAAGGTGAGCGCCTATGAGACACAGAGGATGATGCCAAAGACGACTTACTGGTAAAAGCTGGTCGTAGGCCCTCGTTGGACTGCAGAGTAAAGCCCCTGCCCTTTTGTGAGGTCGCCGTTTCGAAACCCAGGAAAGCTTGACTTAAATTTTCCATTCCTGCTCCAGCTCCTTCTCATACCCAATCTTGACATTCAAACTTATTTGAAAAATGCACAAGAACAAATTGATTTTTTGCAGCTTGAATCTCAACTACAGCAGGAAGAATTACATCGGTGGAGTCATCATTTTGAATCTGTTTCTGTTCAAAACATTGAAACAGACTCTCATAAGCAGCAAGTTGATTCAGATCTAGTACTTAATGAAGGAGCAGAGTTACATGCAGAAGTTCAATTTGCACTTCCCAAGCCCATCATTAGACCTTGGGAAGATCTTGTCCATAACAAACACAAAACCGGTCTTGGATATGAAAAGGACGTGTTCTTTCACATTCCAGATTACTCAAAGCCCATCCAGTTTCAGAGTGGTGGATTCCTTCATGACAGTTCACTTTCAACTTCTGTCCCTCTTCCACAACAATAGCAACAGATTGTGAAATGCCAACACTGTGACCAAGTTGGCCATATGAAAGATCATTGTTTTGATCTTCATCCATGTAAGCACTGTCATAAAACCAGTCATTCTCCAAACAGATGCTTCAAAAACAAACCTCCTGCAAGAACAAAGATTCATCTTGGATGGATCACTCCTTGGCAATGGGCATCAACAACCAAGAAGATATTCCAGTCATATGTCAGAACTTGTTCTAGAGTATTGAACAGTCTTGCAGTTGAGTTTTCTCCATCATCTCACCTTGTATCTGACAGGGGGGAAATGATGGTCATCTACAAGCTTCAAAGCCACATCAAGCGAGCCTGAGCCACAACTTGCCATACCAGATTCAGAGTTGTATCCAGAGACAAAGGTGCCCCTGATCATGCCTTCAGTTGGTGATGCCTCTTCAACGAATCGAGGACACTTCCTCTAGCAAAAGACTTCATCTTCTTGCTAGTTTTGGAAGAGTTCCAGGAATTGCATTAAGCATTCCAGAGTTGTTGGTCATCCTTAAACCATCACAAGTTGAGATCTCCCTTTTCAGGATGAGGTTCTCCCTTTTATGCAGGGTGAGACCTCCCTTTCATGGTTGAAGGTTTCCCTCTTCAAAACATCAGGAGCACTTCCGCTAGCAGAAGAACTAAGCTTCATGCCAGAATTGGAAGAGTTCTGGGAACTGCACTAAGCGTTCCAGTGTTGGTGGTCATCCTTAAACCACTGTCCTTTATACCAACATTTCAGAGAGCACATTCAGCCTAGTGCTGCCATGCATTTTTTACACATTTTGTATTACAACTCTCTTCTTGGACTCATACATAACCCTTCGGATTAAGGGGGGGGAATGTTGGACACCTAATCCTCTAAGGGTTGGTGTGGAAGCTGAATAGCTAAAAAGAGTCCAAGGGACCACTTGGAATATGAAGCCAAGGGTCACTCCTGTGTATTATAAATATGTATCATTGTGAATAAGAAATGAATCTCATGTTTATCTTTCCTATTTTGTCTCTGCCATGTGTGTGTTTAACACCAACAACTTCGACTTGCCCAACAACTTTCCAGCATCTCGACTTGCCCAACATCTTTCCAGCTACTTCGACTTGGCCAACAACTTTCCAACAATTTCGACCTTCCCAACGACTTTAGAAATTTTGACCTTCCAGCAACTTCCAACAACTTTGACCTTCCCCAGCAGTTTCTTCTACAACTTTGATTTCCCAGCAGTTTCTTCTGCAATTTTGACGTCCCAACAATTTCTTTTGCAACTTCGACTTTGTTGTAGTAAGGTTGTCCTAATCTTCACACATGTGAGGAGAAGATACTGCAAACAAAAACAATATTCAAAGATTTTGTTCCTTTAGTCCTCTTCTTCACTCTCTTTCTCTTGATCAAATTTCTTGTGTGGTGAGTGAGTGCTCTTCAAGTGAGGTTGAAGTCTCTTATATATAGGCTTCACAAGGTGGTTGAATAGCCCTTCATGAGGCCGACTTGCTCTTTCATGTAGGCCGACTTGTTTGACAAGGTCTTGGAGGATCTTTATGACATTTTTGACTCTACAAAAAATTTCTTTACAAGATACAACATGCCCAAAGGGGTCTTACATGTATGACAATGACTCTTTTGACTTCATAATTCTATGACAAACCTAGAAGCACTCAATGGTTGCTTGACCTACAAATAAATTTACCTTGAGCATGAAACCCATGCATCAAGAATGACAATAATAGATTTATTTTTCTCTTTTCATCAAATACACAAAATCATGATTACAATAGACATTATGAAGACCGAACCTAGTTACATATTTCAACAGTTGGGTCTCGTCTCTCTTCTACATTGGGTTTGAAGCTTCACTAATACACTGAATGCATGATCGATATCCATACTTGGCTTATTGTTTATCATGGTCTATTGCAATAGCTAGTTCGTTGGCTTGATCTGGGAGTTGTACACTAGGGTCTCAGATTTCATTGCTTCAATTAGTATTATGATGGACAAGCTTCCTTCATTCATATATTCCTCGTGTGCACCTGACCACCTCTTACCATCCAAACAAGAGATGAATAAAATCATCTGAGAGGATATCTACATAAATACGTATAGGTCACATGGATTAATCTTTAGGTTGGGTTACGTTCAAAGATGGCTTTCTATGTTGAGCACTTCATGGTGATGAGGGATGGACTCATTGTTTGGCCCCATTACACGCTTCTCCATTAGATGCATGACCTTCGGATCCCCTTGGGACAATTTAGAGTTGGATCTCATAGGTTGCGAATTGAGACTCATCACCTAATTGACAGATTATATAATATTTGCTAGTTGTGCCATCTTTGAGAAATTGAGACTAAGGAGCATTTCATCTTTCGTCTCTCCATTTATTATGAGATCCGTGGGAGATTTCATTGCTTGTTGAGGGGGACTCAGATCCCCTCCAGTTTCTTTGGATGCGTAGTCCATAGATGTCTAGCCATTTACATGTAGGAGGCCCTCAGAATTTGTGCCCACATTCTCTAGGTTTGTCTTAGACCATAGCTAATTATGTCCTTTTTGGTGCTCTTGATTGCTAGGGGCACTAGGAGATAGAGTGATAGTGGCATTGCTTCAGACTCTAAATCAGTGCAGACCCAAGAGATGTTTCCCCTTCCCCAAAGACCTTAGAGACATTGCCAGAACATATCTCTTACTAGTAGGCAATTGAGGTCACCTAGACACTAGTGACAGGTTACTTCTTATCGGCAGCAACACAACAGAAGGTCTAGATATTCCCTCATCTCTCTCTCGGGGCACCATTCTATTTTGAGTGTTATGACTCATGAGCGATGAATCTAGTAGATCATGACCTAGTCCCTAACTTCTTTACGCAGCCACCCACACTTGCAGTTGAGGATTTTCCATATTTTAGCATGTATACATTATGTTTCAACTTTAGTTCTTGTTTTTTATAGATGAGACTCTTTGGTATTCCTGCTTGTATAAACATCGTTGTACTCAATAGTCCCATTGACCTACTGTTGTGGTCATTTGTCGGACATTAATATAGTTAGCTTATCGTATCTAGATGCTTGGGGCAATCATGTTTGAGTATTGCATCCATATGTCCTTAAGCATATAATAGCTCTTTTCACAAAGTGCAAGTTCTCACTTGATGTGCACTAGTACTAGATGTTCAATTGCTTGATCTACAAATGGACATGTAAGTACCCTGCATTCATCTGTGGTTAACCTCTTTGGGGTATCTTTGAGTGCATGATGACTTCGATTCTCCTTTTGAAATTAATGATCCCTGTTGTGGGCATGCAGTGCCAATGTAAAAAACACAATATAATTTAATTACCTGCAGTCAGGCCAACAGAATATGTCAGTTAATAAATTAGTGTAAGACTATTCTAATTTAGTGGTATCCTATATTAATTCCTAAACTAAACCTACAATAATGACCTTAAGTAATTACACAGCTTTAGAGCTTGAATGATGGTAATCGTCACATGTGGTTGTTTATGGCTAAGCAACCCTCTTTAATGGTTTTTTTTTGTTGTTAAAAACTATGTTTGACAGTTGACTATGTCGGCTGACTCACCTTCTTGGTATGCATGTCCTTGTTATGTGATGTTTCCCTTCTGTGGAAATTTCGTGTACTTGGGAAATTGATGCAAAACTGAAATTTCACTTTCTTCCTAGTAGATTTCGGAGAAGTTCTTGAATTTTCATCTATTAGGACTGTTGTGAATTAAAGTATAAAACAGTAGCATAAAGATCACAATGATTCACTTCAAAGTTCAAACAACCCCAAACTTCCTGGCATTTGAAGGAGAAAATATATCAGAGAGAGATAATTTTCAGTCCTTTTTAGGGCGACTTATCAACCAACAACCAGATCTGAAAATGCACTTTTACAGCAGTATAACAGCGTTAAAATTAGGCCCTTGTATTTTTCCTTAGATGTCAAATAATTTAACAATTTGCCCTTTTACTTGAGTCCAATCAACAAGACGTAAATGGCTGTAAGTAGCAAATCATAAAGAGCATACATAACTGAAATTCATATTTGAAAATGAAACACAATGTGGAAAGCTGAAAACTTTATATATTATTTCAAGATGAAGTACAAGTACATACCATATCCTTCTCAAGGTGAATACAAAACCTCCAATGGTCAACCATCCAAAAAGCTCTAACTAGGGTAAATCATCAAACCCTAACTCAATTAAGAAGATCCAAGTGCAAAAATCTCTTGAACATAACCTCCAAGGTAAGAGGTCCTCTTTTTATCTTCTTCAAAAGTCCACCATAAGGTTTTTTTCCCAAACCCTAGTCTCCAATCTCCAAGGGGTAAAACCTATCCCTAGAACTCCAAGATGTTCCAAGAAACTCCAAGAAGATCAAGAAACCCTAGTGGTTGTAGAAAGAGAAAGAGGTACAAATGAAGAGTTTAGAGATAGAGAGAAGCAGTGCACACCCCCTTCTCTTAGTCACATCTCATTACAAGAATGAATATGAGTGATTGAATATGTTGTGGAAAGATGTTTCTCCTTCCTCTATTTATATGTGAGGTGAAGGAAGTCAATAATGCTATGTGGGTCTGAGCCCTTACAAGCAACCTACATGAGCCCTTGTAGGTCACACAAGTGAGACGTCCATTCTAGAGTACAAGTGTCGTGCTCCAGTGGCAATATTGAGCACAATAATAATTCCAAGGCAATGTAGCTACAGAAGACAAGTCCAAACCACTCCATCACAAGTCTCCCTAGATTCCATCAATCCTCCAAGGCAATGTACTCCACTAGGTTAGCTACTCCTTGCAAGAATATTGTGGAATCCCCAAGCATCCTCATGCCAATCTCCAATTCTATGAATAGAAAAACAAGTTGCCACATGCTAATTAGAGCTTGAAGCCATCCTCTATGATGCAAAATGCTCTGCATCCCCTATAGGGTACTATTCAAACAAGTGGCGCCCACATGGGGCCTCAATAAAGGGCATCCACCAAACTACTAAGGAATCTCCAACACCTAAGGGAAGAACACTAAGCCTACAATAACTAAGGTCAAGCATCCATTGAACAAGCTATCTCAATTGTCTGTATACATTGCAGAACATCTCTTATGCTACAATCCATTTAAAACCATCTAGGGGTTAAACATACACCATGTACCCCAAATCTCATGAAGTTCCCCAAAATTGGTGTAAATAATTTTAGAATAGTCAAAGTTTAACATTCCCTTGTTATGAAGAAGTTGTTTACACTGACACCCATATTCTCCCTCGGAAACTCAAGTTTCCCTTTTGCAAAGGGCTTCATCAAAATGTCAACAACCTGTATCTATTTAGAAATGTATTGAAGGGATATGGAGCCTTTTAGTACCTTATCTCTCAAGAAATGATAATGGATATCAATGTGCTTGAGTGGTCGATCGCGAAACAATGGATTTTCAAAGAATTTTGATGCAAAACTGATTATAACAATACCCAAATATTAACTCTGACTACATATCTCCAAGCTTAGCCACTAACTTGTGAAGTTATACTACTTCACAACTTGCTAAACATGCTACTATATGCTCTGCATCAACTAAACTCAAAGCCATTACTATTTGTTTCCTAAGAAATCAAGATATTAGTGTTGATCTCAAGATGAAACAAAACCCTAAAGTGCCCTTTTGAGAATTAGTGCTACGAGCCTGATCTAAATCACATAATCCATGAAGCAAAATCCCATCATCTCTTATGTACTTGATGCCATACTAAATAGTGTCCTCTAGATATTGGAGCACATGCTTCATGGCAACCCAATGTGGCTCTTGCAAAGCAACCATAAACTGACTTAATGTGTCCATTGAATGGAAAATGCCCAATCTAGTATTCACTGGATAAATCAAGGGACCAATCAACTACTTGTGTAAAGATGGATCAACCAAATCAATTCATGTTGTGGGTAAGCTTCAAATTTGATGCCATAGGTGTAGCCAAGGGTTTGCAATCTTGTGTTTGGAATCTCTCTAAAACCTTGAAGGTGTACTTCTCTTGCCCAAGGAAGATCTCTCTTGTGCCTTGCCAAACCTCCAACCCAAGAAAATAGTGCAATAGACCAATACACTTCATGTCAAATTTCTCTTAACAAATTTTCTTTGCACCACACAATGAGTTCCTCTAAATTACTTGCAATGATCAAGTCATCAACATAAAGAACCAAGAAAACCAAATTAGTTTCAATATACTTGTAATAAAGATTTGGATCAACAATAGTGTTGGTAAATCCCAAGGTTTGGAGGAACTCATCAATCCTAGAGTTCCTACTTCATGGTGCTTGCTTAAGCCCATAAAGAGCTTTCTTCAATCTACAAGCATGATTGTCTTGGTCATGTATCTCAAAACCTCTTGGCTGATAAACTTGCACCTCTTCTTCAATCACTCCATTTAAGGAGGTGGTCTTTACATCCGTCTAATATAAATGCTAACCAAAGCATGATGTTAGGGTAAGGATGATATGTGGATAGAAGTGTTCCCGGCACCTAGTGTAAATTGTTTTATTATAATCTATTCCCTTTTTCTATGAGGATCCTCTAGCAGCGAACCTTGTCTTGTATTTTTCAACATTCCAAACACTTGCATGTTTGACCTTGTACAACCACCTAGAATCAATCACATACTTCTAGTTCCCTTCTAATCTTGGTATAAGGATAGAAGTGTTTCCTGACACCTAGTGTAAATTGTTTTATTATAATATATTCCCTTTTTCTATGAGGTTCCTCTAGCAGCGAACCTTGTCTTGGATTTTTCAACATTCCAAACACTTGCATGTTTGATCTTGTACAACCACCTAGAATCAATCACATACTTCTAGTTCCCTTCTAATCTTGGTATAATCTCCCAAACATCATTTGGAAAGATAGAGTTAATGCTTTTTTGTCATGGCCTCTCGTCATTGCTTATTTCCATAGGTCTCCTCAGAGGTGGAGGGTTCTTCCAGTTCTTCATAAGTATGTGCAAGGGCTATTAGATCAGCTAATAGCCTATAAAGGCCACACTCTCCCACCATTGTAGCCAAAGTCCTTGGACTAGGTTGGTAGGTAAACTACTATCATTGACGCTGCAATATTTTCCTTTACAAGCAACTCTCCATTGTACATCAAACATACAATAAATTGAAAGAAGATTCTTCTTCAATCCAAGAGGCAACAACATACAAAACATTAGTCCACATACCAATCAACACTGGACACAGTGCTCGAAAAGAAATAAGAGATCAAAGACATCCATTCTGGAAAATCTGCAATATGAAGAAGAAACAACCCTTCCAAGTGTCAAGGTGCTTCTCTCAAGCAACCCAGGGATTCATATTCAACGACCTTAACTAGGTCAAGTACCTTAACAAGGGAACTCAACTGAAATACAAACTCCCTTTTACTTGAGAGTGATCTCAACCATAATAATCTCTGAAACCATTTGGAAATTCCATGCATTTGGGCAGTTGATGCAAAGTTAAAATTTCACCTTCTTAAAATTTTTCCTGGATATTAGCCCTAGAATTTTCAGCATTTAGGCCTGCTGTAAATTAGAGTATAAAGCAGTGGCAGAAGTACCACAATAATTCAGTTCAAACAACTCCAATGTTCCCTGTAATTCAGGTAGAAAAGATACCAAACAAAGGGGTAAGGCTCAACTCCTTCTAAGGAAACTTATCAGTCAATAATCAGATCTGAACATGCACTTTATCAGCGGTAATTACATCAATATATCGGCACTAAGATCAACCCCTATATTTTTTCTTGGATGTCGAATCACTTAACAATTCTCCCTTTCACTTATGTCTAGTCAGCAAGACAAATGGTTGTAAATAGCAAAGCATGAAGAACACATACAATTGAAATTCAAATATGAAAAGGACACAAGATTTGGACAGCTGGGAACTTCATATATAAGTTCAAGATGAAGTACATGTCATAGCCTTCGTGCAAGACTAGTACAAAAACTTGAACTATCCAAAATATATCGGCAGTAAGCTCAACCCCCTATATTTTTTCTTGGATGTCGAATCACTTAAAAATTTTCCCTTTCACTTATGTCTAGTCAGCAAGACAAATGGTTGTAAATAGCAAAGCATGAAGAACACATACAATTGAAATTCAAATATGAAAAGGACACAAGATTTGTACAGCTGGGAACTTCATATAAAAGCTCAAGATGAAGTACATGTCATAGCTTTCGTGCAAGACTAGTACAAAAACTTGAACTATCCAAAAATCCTTATCTAAGGTAAATCATCAAAATCTATCTCAACCAAAAAGATCAAAGTACAAGAATCTCTAACACAACCTCCAAGGCAAGACGTCCTCCTCTTCTCTTCTTCATAATTCCACCCTAGGGTTTTCTCTCAAATCCCTAATCTCCAATCGTGAAAGGATAAACCCTAACTCTAGAACTCCATGATGCTCCAAGAAACTCTAAGAAGATAAGAAACCGTAGCGCCTCAAGTGAGAGAGAGAATACAAGTACAAGTGAAAACTTAACAGAAAGAGAGAGAAAGTGCACTCTCTCCTCTTTGTCACATCTCATTGGAAGAATGAATACAAGTGAGTGGATGAATATGTTGTAGAAAGGCTCTCTCCTTCCTCTATATATATGGGAGGTAAGAGAGGCCAACTATACTATGTGGGTCTAAGCTATTACAAACAAGTTACAACTTGCACGAGCCCTTGTAGGCCACCCAATAATAAATCCAAGTTGATGTAGCTACACGAGGTAAGTCCACACCACTTCATCACGAGCCTCCATGAACTTTGTCTCTTCCAAAGTAATGTACTCCATTGGGTCAACAACCCATTGTAAGAACACCATTGAATCCCTAGGCATCCTTAAGCCATCTCCAATCCTCCAATAGGAAACCTAATTACCGCATGCCAACTATGGCTTGCTGCTTTAAGCTCTCCATGATGCACAATGCTCTACATCCCCTATAGGGCTCTCTCCAAACAAGTGGCTCATCATGAGGCCTTAGTGAAGGGCGTTCAACAAACTACCAAGAGATCTCCAATGCCCAAAGGGAAGAACATAGAGCCTACAATCAACATGTCAAGTATCCATTGAGCAAAGCTATCTCAATTGTGCATATCCATCATGGACCATCTCTCATGCTATAGTCCATGTCAAACTATGCAAGGGTCGAACATACATTATGCTCTCCAAAACTCAAGAAACACCCCCAAACATGGTGTAAATATTTTCGGAGTAACTCAAATCTAACATCTCATTTGAGTTTTATATAAATCTACAACTCAAGCTCTTTCTTTCTCTGAAAGTACCTTTTGTAGCTCCATGTCCTTCGACATCTTCAAGTGTAGCCTTTAACCAATTTGGCCTCTTCTTTGCTTCGGGAATGATTGTAGATTGAATGGGTTCACTTGGTCCTTCTTCTTGATTTGTAGGTGCATTGTCATGTTCTTCTTCTTCAAAGAGTGGGATATGTTCTTCATCAGATTCAACAAGAATATCTTTGGACTTCTTGTATGCAAAGTTTTCATCAAATATGACATCTCTGCTGACTTCAGTTCTACGATCTTCTTTTATGTAGATTCTATAAGCCTTTGATGAAAGGCTATATCCAACAAAGATACCTTTTAAACTCATAGAGCCCAAATTCTTTCTTTTATCCTTCAGAATGTGAATGTAGGCAGGGCATCCAAAGATACATAGATGATCTACATATGGCTTCTTCCCTGAGAATGCTTCTTCTGGTGTCATGTTTTCAAGAATTCTATGAGGACTTCTATTTTGTATGTATACTACTGTCATTTCTACTTCTCCCCATAAGAGTTTTGGAAGGTCTTAATCAAATATCAAGGTTCTAATGCATTCTTCAATGGTCCTATTTTTTCTTTCTGCTACTCCATTTTGTTCGGGATTATAGGGAACAATGAGCTTCCTCTTAATACAAGCCTCCTTGCAAAAGGCTATGAGTTCCTTAGATGTATATTCACCACAATTGTTGGATTAAAGAGACTTTATCTTCCTTTCTGTTAAGTTTTCCACTTTTGATTTAAAATCTTTAAACTTTTCAAAGACTTTGTCCCTTGTTTTGAAAAGATAGATCCAATTCTTCCTAGAGTGATCATTAATGAAGGTCACATAATATAGATGGCCTCTAAAAGATTTATTTGCCATCGTTCCACATACATCAGAATGAATGAGGTCTAACGCTTCTTTAGACCTTGTGTCACTACTTGTAAATGGTTTCCTTGTATTCTTCCCTAAAGCACATCCCTTACATACTCCTTCATGATCCTCCTTCAAGTTGGGGATACCTTTTACCATTTGACTTAGAGAGGGCAATATTTTATAATGAAGGTGCCCATATCTTCTATGCCAAAGATCAGAGGGACTAATATCCATGTGAACAAGAGCTTGAGGAGAATGTGTTAAAAGTCTATACAAGCTTCCTTCATGAATCCCAATAACCCTTTCTTTTCCAATACTAGTGTCCCTTCCCCAAGTAAGAACTTTTCCATCTACAAAGGAAATCTTGTCTCCTTTATCTACTAAACAAGAAATAGAAAATCAATTCTTTTTCAAACCTGGAACATAGAGGATGTCATTGGGATGAAGCTTTCCACCATCTTCTAGTTTCAGGGAGGTAGATCCAAGACCTTTAACTGCATAGCTATTGTTATCTCCAAGCTCCACTAAATGAGATGATGATCCTTTTGATAAATTTTATAGTTTTCCACTTTCTCCTATCATATGCCTTGAGGCTCCACTATCAATGATCAATGCACTGTCATCATTAAATGTACCTGTAAGTGCTGCTATGAATCCTCCAATTTTGATTCTTCTAGATAGATTGTAGATGATCTTGACACCTGCGACTTTCAAGAAACCTTTAAGGTTTTTGAGTCTCATCTTCAAATAACTTGCCATTGATGGGAGAGATCCTTCTTTCAAGAGTGCTTTCCTTCTTTCAAATGATAGCCAACAAAGTGATCTTCAAAAGTCCTTCCTTCAGCTTAGCTCTAATACCTTGTTGAGAAATCAATGCATGTAGTTATTAGGGTTTTGATTCCTCTTTTCTTGGTAATTATTTGTGATGTATGTTGGCTTCTTTTATTTCTTTATTATGTTATCTTTCATCAAGCAATTACCAAATCAAAAATGTATGAAGATCACAAGAACAAGAGACACAAGATATAGGCACACAGGCAAGGCAAAACCCCTCTTCAAGGGGAAAACCCAGTCAACTCTTTTTCAATAATAGAATCAAGTCAAAGTGAGACAATCTAAGACCTTTTGACCAAGACAAAGACTTCCTCCAATCACCAAGTCAACCCTCCTTCCAAGTAGACAAACTCTGCGTTAGTCAAGAATAGTCAACTCCTTCAAAACTACTTCAATCTGGAATTTCTTCCCCCTGCAACTCATAATTTCAGACCTATAGTCACTGCAGAAATTTTGGCCACTGCAACTTCCCATAAAGCCTAGAAAAACTCGCACATGTGAGAGAGAGATGCCCAAAAACTTCAATTTTGATCTTCTTTTGATTTGTCCTTCTTTCTCTGACTTCACTCTTTTTCTTCTTCCTTCACTTGCAGATCGAACTTGTCGAGGATGGATGCCAAATGGGTCAAGCTCTTCTTCTATTTATATTGTTTCCACAGGGTCGAATAGCCCCAATCTCGGCCAACTTCATCAAGTTAAGGCCGACTTGGTGAGAAGGTGACAAATAACCATTTTGACTCAAAAATAATTTTCTTTACATGATACAAAAGCCCAAGAAGGGTCTAATAAATGTGACAATGACTCTTATGACTCGAGAAACCCTAGAAGCCTACAATGGAGGCTTTGAGCTAATAAATAAATAAAATGAGTATGAACCCATGCTTCAAAAATAATTTTTCTTTTGCAATTTTTCAATAAATACATAATGATAAAGTACAATAGCAATTATGAAGACTGACCATAGTTATATTTTGCAACAAGGATATGGGTGGATGGACTAATCAAGGTTGGCATCAAGGGAGAAACACTTCAATAAAATCTTATTACCTGATTTTATATTACACTTATAAGTTAGAATTCCTTTCCATTTTGCACATTCACAAGGTTTCTTCATGTCTCTTGTGCAATAAAGGTCATTAGACAAAACATTCTAGGCTAGACAAAACTTCCTAAATTAGTTGAGGGTAGGCTAATGATAGAAATTAATTGGTTCTTCGCTGCACACTTGTCTAGGAAATTTAGATCCTGATTGCACAATTGTCTTTCCTAGTATAGAACTGTTACCACACAAACTAGCAGGGGACCTTAAGGGCAACCTAAAGGGGAAACTACTAGGGCACATAAAAAATTTGGGACAAAGGCCCATTGTCACCATAGCATATGCCTCCTCTTCTCGTATTTTCACCAATGGAAGGAGTCCTAGTATCCCTCGCTTGTCATAGATACTCCTAGGATAACTTTGAAGCGAGGCAAGATGGCTCATTCAATGTAAAGGCTCGATAAAGATGCAACCTTTGGGAGAAGCTAGAAAAGCTTTCCTCGAAAACCCTCTTGTAATAGATAGCTACACGGGACCTAGGGTTGATGTATATGTTAAGGTATGGGTTCATCCAAGGTCAGGGTGTTGAAGAATCAAGGGAAGTTATGTATAATAGGATTCTTCTAAACTTGATAACAATTTGTGAAGCACGTTTCCAATTTATCTTAGCTTGATCTTCTTCTCATTATTAGTGTATGTGTTTACTTCATCAAACTGCTATCAAAACATAAGAAACAAGAACACAGGATATAGGCTCTTTGCCAGGGCCAAAACCTCTCTGTCTTAGAGAGAAAAACCCTTTTGTAAATTTCTCTTATTGAAGCTTCTTATTGATCAATGCCAAACCTTAGACCCTTGACTAGAAAATCCTCCAAGCACAAGTCAAGTCCTTCCTCCTTGCACTTTGTTCTCCGACACTTAGTCCTCCTTCCAGCACTTTGTTCTCCTTCTTCCGACACTTTGCTCTTCTTACAATTGTTGGTAGTCCTTGTTGTACTTTCCCTAGAAGAGACACTTATCCTTGGTCTCTAGTGAAGCCCTTCACTAATGATGATTTCTTCCTTCTTCTTGAACAACCGAGCTCCTTCTTCAATGTGTAGGTACAGACTTGATATGACAGTTCTGCAGGCCTAAATTCTTGCACGTGTGGGAGGTTTAGTAGTGTATTTGGTTCCTTTCTCCTTCGTATGAGAGATTTTCTTCTTCGCTCTAGTGTGAAGCCTTGTAGGCCTAAGTTCAAGCCCAAACCAAGATGAATATATGACTGTGATTTGCTGCTGATATAACTGCAGACTACCCTCCTTTTTCTCGCACGTGTGTCTTCCTTGTTGTACTTTCCCTAGAAACAGTCCCAAAACTTCGCTTTTCTTCCTTCTTTATTCGCTACACTTGGAGACCCCTTAAACTTTGTCCTTCTTCACTTTTCCTTGACTTCTATTGCTCGCTGATTTCAAAGGTGAGTATTGGTTGTTATGAGGGAGTGGACAACCTCTATATATAGGGCATTGTTCCTCCTTTAGGCCGACTTGGTGTTTCTTCATCATTTTTGCTGCTAGGAGGATGTCGTTGCATGGAGAGGACTTGACTTTTCTTGGAGATATTTCCTTTGACTCTTATACAAGTTTATACATAGTGTAACATGCCCTTAAAGGTCTTCAATAAATACATTGACTCTTTGACTTCCTAGAAGCACTTAAATATGTGCTTGACCTACTTCAATGACCAAGAAACTCATTGATAAATATAACAAAAATAATATTTCTTTTCTTGAATAAATATAACTATCAAAAGTACATTTATGAAGACTTAATCTAGTTACACTTTCTTCAACACAGGGTAGTTAAGGGAAAAGTCTTTTTATGATGTTCTTAAACAAGTAGCTAAGCACAAACCTTCAAGAAATCCCCAAGTCAAAGCAACTTCAAGAATTCCCACTTGGTACGAATGCTAGGGCATCAAATATCTTGAAATTCAACATTGATAATGACCCCAAAATAGGAGGAGACCTAGAAGAAACACCGACACATGAGATCGTCAGATTAGTTTTGCGAGATCTCACTCTTAGGAAATTTCACACCAAGCCCTAGAATTCTTGAAGGGATGAAAAAATGAGAAAAGAAGGTAAAATAATGATGTTTCGCTAAGTGATATGATCACCAAGGATTTCTAGACCAGTGCCTATCTATTCGCAAAATTTGGAGTCAAGGCTTACTTTGATTTGATGATTCTCGCTTTATCAAGGTGACCTATGCAGCTTCGCTAACCCTAGAAGAAGCAACAACATAGCTAGAAGAGGATTTTATACATCGATGACAATGTTTTATGGAGTTTCAAGGATGCAATACACTAGATTGACCTTTAGGAACATTCTTTCATCATTGCCTATGAGTAATGCATGAAATTCTTCCAAAAATTCTAATGTTCTCACAAATTCACATTGAATTAGTGTACATTATGCATCATGAAATCAAATTCCATACATTAGACATTAAACAAGGTAAAATATAGCATTAAAGAGCACTTACAAGACAATGATAGTATATCCATCCATTAACATTGCAAAAAGAAGCTCCAAGAAAGATAGCAAAATTTTTCCAAATGTCAAAGTGCATCCCAACATCCAAATTTTGTCCAAAATTGCAGGTCCGAGTTCTTTTCACAAGAGAAATCGAAATCCAAGTGATGATGTTCAACAAATGAGGCTCATTTCTAATTTATATGAGCCTCCAATAGTTCAAATGGGCCTAATTAGCTTAATGAGCCCCTAAAAATGACTAATGTGCAAAATAACAATAAAATTGGTGACAAGCCCACCAAATAGCTCAAAAGGTACATAATAAGCCTTCCTAATGAGGCTAAAATGATAGAATCATGGTGCAAAGGGCCATTAGAAAGTCAATATATGTTCCTCATGTGTTGGAATGAAGAAGAGGGCTCTAAAAATGATGACCAAGGGGTTGGCCCCTTAGTTTCCAAGCAAAACATCTTTGGTGCTCCCAAGTGGCTCCAACAGGATCAACATGTCGAAACTCCATCCATAGGGGCTAGAATGATGATACAAGCCTTCCCATGTCTCCCTTGGTGAGACAAAACCTCATATGGGCCTTGGATCATATGCCAAGTGTCTGGTGTAAGCATGTGGCTGGCTGGGCAATGTGGACCAAGTGCATCATCATCTTTGCATGAGTGGGGCACGAGCAAGCCAAATGTGGTGTTGAAGAATCCCATGGCATGGCAATCAATGCTTTGCTTGTGGAGGAGGCCCATGGCTTGCAACGCTCACCCTATAAGTGCCATCACGACCCTATGCAGGGTTGGATCCCATATAGGGAGGTCAAACCCAAGGTGAAGACCCATCTGCAATCCTGTATAAGATTCAGTGCATCTCCTCGCCTTCTAGTACAACAATTCATTAGTGCAATTGAGTAAATAAGCTTACAAATCAGGGGCCTAGGTGGACACTTCATAGTGGCATGACCTTCCAAGTGGGCTTTAGAATGTACAAGTGTTCCTAGGCTCTAGAGGGAGGTCAATAAAGGACCCTATTAGGTGGTTTCTACCTCTAAGGGAGTGATAGGTCCATGGTACATCCGTCAAATGGCAGGTGTCATGTGAAATAATGATGGAATGAAGTGGGGTAGCAGGGAAGGCTCCAAGCCACATGCCATGGTATAAGGGTAGCTACAATGAGGGAATCTCACACATGGGTGTATAGATGTAGGAGGGAGCACTTGTGGTACATGAGTTACCCCAGACTTTGTTTTTCCACCCCTTTTCATATGCCTTATTCTTGATATTGTTTTTTCTTTCTTTTAACTACTCGGGGCTCTAAGGGATGAGAGCATGATGTGTATGATATAGCAGTGAGTACCCCCTTAAGGTTGGGCAATATATCTCTCACCAGGGGTTGAGACAATCATGGGTTCCTTAATAATGAAGGGGGCTCACATAGGGGGCCCTAGGAACCAGGATGATGGCCATAATGATAAGGGGTAGAGCTCATGTTTGGCTTTTGCCCACGTGCTAAATTTTTATGTCCCGACCATGTTTTGCTTTTTATGATACATTTCTTGTTGTAAGTGGCCACATTATACTTTCAATTTTCTTTTTAGCTGCATCAACCTCCGGGGCATCGTTCTAAGCCCGACCCAAAGTGTGGACAAGGGGAGGGGGAAGCTAACTCCTTTGTGTTAGAAAATCAGAAAGTTAGAAAAATTTTCTTATATTTTGTAATTACTTGTGATGTTATTGACTTCTTATTATGTTTCTCTATATCTTCTTTCTTTTAGTTCATCAAGCAATTACCAAAGAAATAACACATAAAACAATGGGCTCCAGATATAGGCTCACAACCAGGGCAAAACCCCTCTCTAGGGGAAAACCCAATCAGTAATTCTTCCTTCACTAGTTTTTCAGAAATATTCCAAGACTCTAGACCTTGACACAAACCTTCCTCCATAGCAAGTCAACCTTCCTCTTCTGTTGTAGATGATCGTAATTGACCTGGCAGCAACACTTTCTTCAACCCAACAACTTCGAGCTTGCTTAGGAGACTTTGATCTTCACTGAAAAACTTTTATCTTCACATAGGAATTTCGATCTTGGCCCAATACAACGTCCTGAGGCAGCAACACCCATAACCAACAACTTCGACCTATACTTTGATCTGGCAGCAACAACATAGGACAACTGGCTACGACATCAACAAGGGAACTTTGATCTTCCAAACTAGGGTACGAGATAGAGAGATAGATGCACCAAAACTTCGATCTTCTTCCCTTCCTTCTCCTAGACCAAATTCGCACTTCCTTTTATTCCTTCCTGTATTTCACACTTTTTCCAACTTCAAGATATATCGAACTAGCTTGTGAGTGAGTGCTTCAAATGGAATTCGAAATGTTTCATTTATAGTCCTTTGGTGAGGTCGAATAGCCCTTCTTGAGGCCAACTTGATCACCTTAAGGCCGACTTGATGTGGAGGCAACATAATTCATATTTGACTGAATACTTAACCTTTTTACATGATTCAAAAGCCCAAGAAGGGTCTCTTTAAAAGTACAATGACTCTATTGACTCAGAGTAAATCCTAGAAATCCTCAATGGGGACTTTGACCTAAACATGATGACCCAAGCATGAAACCCATGCTTTAATAAGTCATAATAATAATAATAATAATAATAAGAATTCTTTTCTTTATTCTTTTGACAAGTACATTACAAGATGACTCAAATACATTTCATGTAGTCCGAACCTGGTTACATTTTCCAACATTGTGGACCCAATGGACAAATGTGGACTTGGATGGGAAATGTGTGGAAAAGGGTTATAATGAGCAGAGGGGAGTGATGTATGTGGTGTCAGAAAGCGGGACCATGCAGCCAAAATTAGGGTTTCCCATATAGTGCCACTTCTAAAGCTATTAGCCAATAAAGGAGATCCCATGGGACTAGGATACAAGACTAACCACCAAGTTGGACAAGGGGACGAGTACAGACCAAGCCCATTCTTTTCTTCGAATCCTCCCACTACTCTATGTCCAGATGTGTCCATGATAAGTAAGCAAAAATACCCAATTACATAATGAAAAGCCATACCTACGGGGTTGGAAGGCCCACCTTCAAACATACGATCATTACAGACGGGCGAGGGCACATAATGGCTGGATCAGGTGGTAGACAATGGTGGCACATTGAGCTGTTTGGTGGCTGCGAGGGGTTGTTGGTTGCCACTTGAAGACAAATCTAGGAAAAAATTTCTCCTATGGGCGTCACCCACTGGTGGTGGGTAACAAGAACCATTATACAATAACTCATCAACTACAAGAAGAGACCTCCAAAAAGAAGACACATGGAAGATGGGCACTTCATGTAGCAACACTCTTGAATAAAAATCTTGGGGGGGAAATCTCTTATAGGGTGGCAACATGTTATGAGTCAAATAAATTGGCTAAGGAGGGCAAGCTGATTATAGAACCTGAATCGGTTCTTGATTTCCACACTAGTCATCCTAGTAATAGAACATGTACTGATTCTTTCAACTAAAAAGCTTGGAGGGAAAATATCTTTATAGTGTGGCAATATGTTATGAGCCAAATGAATTGGCTAAGGAGGGCAAGCTGATTATAGAACTTGAATCAGTTCTTGATTGCCACGTTGATCATTGTAGTGATAGAACTTTCATAGAGTACCTCATTAAGTGGAAGAAGATGCTTCCGAAAGAAGCCACATGGGAAGATGAGCACTACATGTAGCAACACTTAACTAAAAGCTTGGAGGGAAAAACTCTTTGTGGGGTGTACCATGTTATAAGCCAAATTGAGAGTGTTGTATGGCACTCTAGCTATTATAAGCGATCACTTGTCTAAGAGTGGGTGGGTCAATCAGGTCTAGCTTGGGTAGTTGAGAAGAGGAATTTTATCCTCCCAATTGAAGTTTTGTTCCTGCAATGAGTATATTGTTGTAATAGCTTCAAGCCTTGTTGTTGACTTGGCCTTGTGCGTTGAAGAATCTAATGTTTACCTTGGGTACCATCCTTAAAATTGGGGTAAGTTCCAGGGGGTTTTCCTAGGATATGTCACTTGAGAAAGAGTAAAGAGTAGATTAACCTAGGATTGGGCCTAAAAGTGTAATGAGTGAGAATTAGTATATAGTAGGCTGTTATAGTCATTGGTCCACATATTGGTATATGATTAATCATCATTGTATATTGATATCTTTGAGGTTATCTACTAATATGAGTTATTGTTTAACTTATCATCATTATTATTTTTGGGATCCATGCTCCCCATTTATATTTGCTTTACTTGGTGTTAATTATGTTGTTATGGTTAATTTGGGATCTTTTATCATAATGTAAAAGGAATCTTACCACCTCGACCAATCATCAAGTTTTTGGGTGTCAATCTGACCTTTGTAGGGTAAAATATGCACCTTCTTTTCCACTTTGACAGAAGAGCACAGATTTACTTACAAACCTCCTCCAATACTACTAGATCTATAGTTGGAATTGCTCCAAGGGTGCTGCGGGTGGATAGTGGCCTATAATACTATGACAGAGGATGTTAATGTCTGCAACAAATGGATCAGTCAAGACTCAATTGTCCATCCATAGTCTTAACCTTGGTTTTAAGATTATCAATTTTTGCCTTAAGTAATTCCATGCAAGTTTCCAAATTGTCCTACATTTCCATTTTTATCTAAGGGTTAGAATAAATTATGTATAAACTCTACCAAATTTTTGAAAGAGGACATGCTATTACCAACTTGATTCAGATACTCCCTTGTTGAAATAGCATGACCCCAACAATAGTTATGACAAGCTCAACTCAAATTCATTGTAAAGTCAATGGCAGAACAATACCAAAAGCAAACTGGATAGAAACATACATGAATTCATAAATTTTTCATACACGTTGGTATGATGATTTAGGCAACAACTCAACTCCTAATTCAATTATAAGATAAAATTTTTCAATGAGATATGAACAACTTGTTAGCACAGATATCCACTTGTAGAAAATGAGTAACTTGATGAACTTGTGGTAGAAATTTCAGCGTAAACATTTAGAGGAATCTGCTTGATAGTGTCACATGCAAAATTTTCTCTCCATTCAGGTTGGTGCTTGCGAACCTTAGGGGGTGTCCCTAAAATTGCATGCATTTCTTTCTCTGTAAATCTGCAAGATAAATATATAAAGCAACACA
Source organism: Pinus taeda (assembly GCA_000404065.3). Taxonomy (NCBI): domain Eukaryota; kingdom Viridiplantae; phylum Streptophyta; class Pinopsida; order Pinales; family Pinaceae; genus Pinus; species Pinus taeda. Next base: position 77,431 of record APFE030289227.1, on the reverse strand, counting down.
CAAAAACTTCCTCCTAAGTGCATTTGTGAGAAAGGGAGGTCAAATTAGCCATGCAAACCATCTTCATGCACATTAATTAGTTTAGTTAAGTGAACTCGCCATCCAACTCACATCAAGTGAAGGTACACCTTAGTCTAAGTGAATGTTAACTCTCTTGATTTGGAGAGAGAGTAGAGTGAAGTAGCTAAGCACTTGAGTTTCACTGGAGAAGCTCATGAGATGAAGTATCCTTGAGTGAAGTTTGTGTTGAAATATGTAACTAAGTTCAGTCTTCATAATGGCATATGTAATCATGATTTTATGTATTTGATGTAAAGAGAAAAATAAATTTATTATTGTTCTTGAGGCATGGGTTTCATGCTCAAGGGAAATTTATTTATAGGTCAAGCACCCATCGAGTGCTTCTAGGGCTTGTCATTGAGTCTACAAGTCAATTGAGTCATTGTCATGTATGGAAGACCCTCTTGGGCATGTTACATATTGTAAAGAAAATTTATTTGAGTCAAAATAAAGTCAAAGACCCTCCAAGACCTTGCCATAATGCTCCAGGTCAGGTTGGCCTAGGGACAGTGACAAGTTAGCCTACAAGAAGCCTATATATATAGGACTCAACCTCATTTATAAAACACATCAAGCAAGTTCCTTGAAGACACAAGAAGCACTAGTACATCTAGTGAAGGAGAGAGAAACAAAAGAAGAATAAAACCTAATCTTTGAGGATTGTTTTAGGGCCAAATTTGTTCACACGTGCGAGGAGATTAGGGCAGAATTTATTGCAGCAGAGCCGAAGTACAATCATCTTAGTAGGTCGAAACAAGGTGGAAAAGGATCATTCCTGCAAGCCGAAGTTCCAAGGAGATTAGCCCAAGACAAGCAAAGAAGAGAATCACCTCAATTTTCCCTAGATTGGTCACACATGAGAAATTGGCGGGATAATAGGGAGGTCGAAAATTGTAGGTGCCTAAGTTGAAGTTAAGATTGCAGGTCGAAAAGAGAAGTGGAGGCTTCTATAAGGCAAGTTTGACTTGGGATGACTTGATGAGAAGGAAGTTCTTCTAAGGATAAATTTTACTTGGTCTTGGAGGAGTCTTGGTCAAGGGTCATATGCCTTGGAATTCGTCATTTGAAGTTCTATAAGAATAGGAGTTCTTGTGGGTTTTCCTCTCAAAAGGAGAGGTTTTGGCCTTGAAGAATAGCCTACATCTTGTGTCCTCTTGTCTCATTGTTCTTTATTGTTTGGTAGCTGTTTGATAATGAGAAACACTAATTATAATCAAGTGAAAGAAGAAGCTAATCAAGTTAAGTAAAATACATCACAAGCAGTTATCAAATTAAGAGAAATCACCTAATTTGTAGCCCCTAGATTTCTCAACATGACAAGACAAGGAAAGGCGGCTTGAAGAAGGATCATCGAGGAAGTCAAGACAGCAAAGAGGACATCAAACCATCAAGAAGGACTAGTCTTCACATCATCTTCGAAGAAAGGATCTAAGGAGGATCAAGAAGGACTACCTATCTCATCTCAAGGATCACACCATCTAGAAGCAACAACAAGAAGAAGACCTCAAAGACTCTACTTTCAAGAAGAACCCTACCTCCACTCAAAGAAATAGGACTACACATTTGAAGCATATTGAAGTCTCCACATTCTTCATTATCATCCAAGGAAGCAAGAAGAAGCATTGCCATCACCATCAAAGGTATCAAGGTGTTCTCCCTCTCTTTGAATCAAGGATCACACCTCAAGCATATTTGAAGAAAGACATCTCTAGAAGAAGAAGTATTGTCGTCTTCAAGGAAGCTATCATCGTCAACTATCCACAAAACCAAGAAAGGCATCAAGTTGAAGACTTCATCACCTAGGAGTATCTTCACTTGACAAGTAAGTACCTTTATATCTATGTCTAAATCTATCAAAATGACTTCATTTTGCAAGGTGAGCAACAAATTGGTTGGGTCATCAAACTTCCTTGCATGGAAAAAGAGGACAGACTTGATCCTCATAAAAAATGAAGTTATTGGTCATGTCAAGTGTAAAGTCTCCAAACCATCTGAAGAGCAAGCTCAAGCATTGCCAAAGTATATGAAAGGAAAAATAAGGGCTCAAAGAATCCTTATAGAATCTATCAAGGATCCCCTCATTCCTTATGTAGCAAAGTTGGAGAAATCATATCTTTGAGAACTGAGCTATACAAGATGAAGATATCAAAGGAAGAAGGAATAGCCCCATACTTTATGAGGGTATCACGAATCAAAGACCAACGACAAGAGTTGGGGGAAATAATGTCCGATAAAGAAATGACCACCATTGTGCTCAATTCTCTACCTGATGAGTGGGGCAACTTTGTATCAAGCATCTATGGAAAGAATGAAGCCACCCCATTCAGTGAAATTTGATCATTATGTAAATTTGAAGAAACTAGGTTAAAGGCAAAAAGTGTTGTGGCATCAAACAAACAAGTTCAAGCATTTTCTACCATGGGTAGGAGAAAAGGAAAGTTTGGTCCTCAGAAAAAGAAGAAGACCGATATGTCAAAGCTCCAATGCTATGGATGTCAGGAATATGAGCATTTTAAGAGAGATTGTCCTAAACTAAAGAAGGACAACAAGAAAAGAGAAGAAAGGAATGAAGCCCATATTACCGAAGAAGTAGAAGAACCTGATGAGAAGGAATCCAAGAAGGAAGGGATAAATCTTCACTATTAAGGTCTCGTAGGTACATAACAAGGAGAAGTAGTAGGTGAAAAGACCTCTACTATGGTTAAAGGTTGCTATCAAAATAAGAAGCATTGTAAGTATGACAAGATGCATCATATTAAAAGATGGCATCATAGTAAGTATACAATTGAAGTTGATAAGAGCTCATGACATCACTAAGGAAGCTTGAAAAAATAGCTAAAGTAGAAGTCTACATGGTCGTAGCAATCATTATGATAGACAGAAAGTAGCTCATGGTAACCTCATTGAAAGCATGAAAAGGGTCACCCACAATAAGCAATATGTATGGTTGAAAGAAAGTAATCTAGCATGATAAAAGATAGAAAAAAATCATCATACATCATCATCATTAGGAAGGAGCATTTGCAGGATGAGGATAATCAAGATCCTCCATTGGAATCTTCATTAGAAGGTTCATCTCTACTTGGAAGAAGCAAGTGTCTCACTGATGGTCTACATTCCACCTTGTGTGGGATCCATTGTTTAGAAGGATGATGGTATGATGACAAAGGAGTGCAACATGTCAAAATGATTGAAGTACTTTCAAGCAAGGAAATGAAGTTGCCTAGATGACCAAAAGGAGAAAAGAGGTATGTATGTATGTATTTGATAGATTAAGTCATGTCATCATATAGTTGTAGATAACATGGTTGAATGCTCTATCTCATGAGCATGATCGAAAAAGAAGGATCTCTTCTTTTAAAAAGATGTAGGAAGGCATATATTTTGAACTAGTTTCACATATTGACAAGATGAAATCAACACAATATGACCTCTTATGGAATATGAGGTGGTTGACAAAGATGAATGAACTATGTATAGAAGTTCTTGGGAGAAATATGTGAAGGAAGGAAGAAGAGTTCATGGTAAATGCAACTATAGTCACATAAGATAAGATAAGTGATCAACATTCGATGACTAGAAGAATTAGCTATGACATCTCCATGGAAAAGGTATGATAACCTTGATAAAGAAGGAAGGAGACCCTTGACATTTAGAGTCTTGGAGATGTGTTTATGAATGTGCAGGATGTTGGTGATGGTGTTGAAGAATGTAACTAGGTCCGGTCTTCATGAAATATATTTATCAAAGGAAAGAAAAATAAATTTTATTATTAATTAAATTGACTTGTTAAAGCATGGGTTTTATGCTTGGGTCAATTGTCATAGGTCAAGCCTCCATTGTAGGCTTTAGGATTTTTATTTAAGTCAAAGTCAAATGACTCCTCCATCAAGTCACCTTGCAAGGTCGGCCTCCAAACAAATACTCTACAAGTCGGCTTCTCAAATTAACTCACGTCGGCTCATTTCTATGGGAAATAACTATATATAGATGTGTTGACTTCGCTCCACAGAAGCCATAAGATGAAGTTCGGTATTACAATGTGGAAGATAATACGGATAAGAGGATTATATGACTACAAGACGAGAGAGATAAGATAAACCGAAGTGTGAAACAGGGCTACCACCACAGAACTGAGGATTGGACTATTATTACAGGACCGAAGAATTGGGCTATCATTATAGGACTATGTTTGCTATCGTTACAAAACTGAAGTTTACTAAAAGAACACGTTATGTTAAGTTTGAAACCACTACTCTACCAATATAGAACCAAAGTATAACTCTGTTTCAAGATCATTGTAGAACCGAATTATGATGACACTAATAAAGTATGATAGAAGTATGATGAGGGATGCCAGAGGACCGAAACAAAAGTTAGTTGCCATAGGATCGAAGCATGGTGAGGATGTCACATGAGAAGGCTGTCATAGATCAAAGCATGGTAAGGACCGTAGCATAAAAGGCTGCCATAGAACTGAAACATGACCGAAGTATATTGCAGACTGTGTTATCACATGAATAATACCTCTATAGGACCGAAACATGATCTTACTGCAGGATTAAAGCATAATACTGAAATATGTCAAGGGTTATCATATTGTTGCAGGAATGAGGTGTTGAGAATAGATTGAAGAATAAAATACTACTCATAGAACTCGAAACTGAAGAATAATGTAACAAGGATGACTTGATGGATGGAAGGATTCTTTAGTATAGGTTGTGAGGGTCTTGGTCGTCTCAATTTTGTTTTGAATCTACAGAAGGAAGAATTACTTGACTAGGTTTTCCCCTACGTAGGGGTTTTTCCCTGGGTGCGTGCCTACATCTCGTGTCCTTTTCTATTTGTGGTTTGACGTTAGTCTTGATGATAAGAAAAAGATAAATCGAAAAAAAATGAAAACTAATAATAAAACATCACAAGATAATGTCATAATACGAGAAATCAATTAACTTTCCACCCTATTGGATTTCTCAACAGATGCAAGCAAGCAGATGTCATGATGAAAGGCCATCATAAAAGGTAACTTTGATTTGATGCTCATTTTAATTTTTGAACAACATCTGGTTGGGTGAATACAAGGCTACTGAAAGAAAGTTGTAGATGTCACCTACAACTAGTACTCATGACAATGGATCGAAGATCCTGAAAGAAACATGACTTGGAAGAGGTAGTTGTATAAAGAAAAGCCAGATGTGGACTAGAAGATTGTTAATCAAGGTTGTCATTGATGTCAATATGGTACTATTGGGATGGCAAATATTCTTGTGATATCATAACCTCATGCATATTATGATGATGTCCTTGATCATGATGACAAGTCCCTCTTGTTTGATAAGGATATCGTTAATGAAGATGTCAAGCTATTAATGATGGCATTATGATGTCAAGCCACTATGAAGAAGTCTCGTTCTAGATGCCTGTTGTTCATAATGTCCTAGATGTCCTTGAACTAACCATTAATACACTATAACCTCTTATATCCTTGCTCTTGATGGAGAAGCCCTAGAAATCATGATGATGTCCTTACTCTTGATGAAAGAGTCTTTCTTATTGATGCTCTTAGTGACTCTTGATGAAGAAGCTCTCCTTGTGATGATCTAGTCCTTGCTCTAACAAATTGATGAATGTTGCATATGGTTAATGACATATCACTGCACTATCTTGATGACATGGTGACATTAATGGCACACATGATGACATATATGGTGACATTACATTTGATGACATGGACAATGAAGGAATTGGAGATCACTTGATGACATGTGATGATTAAAGACATAACAAGTGGAGACCTCACTTAAAAACACTTGGTGACATATGATAATGAAGAAGCCCTTACTGTTTTAATCACATTTTGCACATAAAAATTTGAGGACAGTTTCAAAGAAAAATAAAAATGGGCATCTTGGAAGCAACCTTTCAACATGGGACCTATACCATCTTAAAGAGGATTTTTTCCTCTTTCCAATGAGCCCTTATTTGTCTCGAAACTCCTAGTAGTTTGTGAAATATTGAATTTTAAAGATTAAGAAAATTACCCTAACAGTGAGCTGATCTATGCTTTGGCACACAAGTTGGCCTCTATACAGTGACGTGTCCCTTCGTTTGTCATTGCAAAGAAAGCCTATTTATACACAAGTCGAGATTCATTTTTAGATCATTACTATGGTCAACAAGCACAGAAAAGAGGGCTATTGTTCTCAACTCGTGAACATGAAGAGAAGGAGCATAATATAGTTGATGTTTCTAGGTTTCTAAAACAAGATTAACACCTCTAGGTAGCTAGAATAATGTTGTGATCAAACTCAGACCTATATACTTCTATCACAACAGCTCGGATTGTGTTGATGGTTCACAACAATACTTCAGTTCCTTGTTTTTATGATGTGTCAAAGTAATACAGACCTACAATGCTCAAACAACTCAGACCTGGGTTATTTTTGTGGGACAAACCTTCTATTTTGTAGGACATCATCACATAAAGGCCGGATTGGACAGCCAAGGATTGAAGGACAATCAATTTGAGAACACTTGTTGAAGATCACCCTTGATGTTGAACCCTTGTGCTTTTATGACCTCAGAGCTACAAAACATAATCTTGGACTTGTTGTAGTTTTGTAAGTTCAGACTGTGGGCAATATAAGGCACAGTCTTGGGTGAAGGACTTCTGCTTGTGAATAATGAGCAAACTTAGCTCGGATTATATATATAAACTCTTGTAGCAGCCAACCTTAGTCTCAGACCTCCTTCAAGCTCGAATTTGCTCGGTGTATAGTGATAGACTATGACCCTGAGGGGCAGACTTGCTAAAGGTTTGGGCAGATCTTAGATTGGCATTTAAAAGGTTCAATATTGAAGAAACTCTTTTGAACCCTAGACAGTGAATGGATATTGGAACAAAGAACAACGAAGAATTTGGTCAAGGACATACAAGTAAGTGCATCACTAATCAAAGCTAATGAAGGGTTTTGGAGACTTTGATTGAAGTATTTATGCAAGTGACCTTGAAGAAGATTGAAGATATTTTGAGAAGCCTTAAGAGATCTTGGAGATAACATTGAAGGCCATGCTGCATCATTGATGTCATCATGAGGTAACTTGGAGAATTTGATTGGGTACCATGAAGGACAACGGAGACACCTTCATGTAAAGAAATCAAGTTTGTCATTGATGACATGACGTGAAGACTAAAGCAAAGACTACGCGAAGATTGACAGGGCTCGTTGAAGAAGACATAGGGAGCCTTGAAGTATAACCAAATACATCTTGACGAAGTGAAGCTAAGTGTTGGAGCCAAAAGGTTGGATCCTCGAAAAGACAAGGTTGGTGCCTTGGGGGATAGGGTTGGAGCCCTAGAGGATCAGAGTCCTCAAGAAACCAGGTCGGAGCTTGAACCAGATATAGGGTTGGAGCCCTACATATATTGTTCTTGATTTATTGAAGAAATTAATAAAATCATTTATTCTTATTGTTGTTCATTTTGTGTTCTAAATATAAGTGATCTAACTGGTAAAAGTAACAATTGAAAAGGAATACTGATTCACCCCCCCTTCTCAGTATTTCCAACAATTGGTATCAGATCCAATACCTTCACTTAAAGCCTAACAACTTGAAGGTTGATCCTTAGAACACAAATGGCAAAGCCAAAGAAGAAAGCCTCCAATCCTCCTAAAGATGCCTCTTCCTCAACCATGAAAACTGAAGACAATCAAGTTGTGAAAATTCTAGTGTTCAATGGAAACTTTGATGTATGGAAGGTAAGAATGAGAAATTTCTTAATGGATCAAGGCGTTGGAGTATGGGAATCAGTGATTACTGATAACATGATGAATGGAGAATCCAAGGAGTACAATGCAAAAGCGATGAAGGCAATCTTGAATGGGCTACCAAATTCTATAAAGGCCAATTTGGAAAAATGTTTGTTAGCAAAGGGTATATGGGACAAACTTCATGACCTTCACTCAAAAGGAGCATTCACCATGACCACTAGTCAAGAAGATGATGGAAAGCAAGAAGGAAATCCAGAACCCATCAAGGAAGTTGAAAATAAGAATGATGACATCAAGGCCAAAGAAGACCTAGAAGAAGAAGAAAGCAAAGAAGACTTTGAAGAAGATCTCTTGACTAAACTTATAACTGCCATGGAAGAGATTAATAGTTTGAAAAAGGAAAATGAGGAACTTAAGAAGAAAACACAAGATGGTGACCAGGACAAGACAAGGAAGGAAGTTGACCTTTTCAAGCTTCAAGAAAGAGATGAGGAGCTCACCAAGCTTAAGGAGGAATTTCATCAAAACAAAAGAAAGCATCATGAAGAAGTCATATTCATGACAAATCAATTGATAAGGCAAAGAAAAGGGAAGAAACTTTGTCAAGACACCTTGAACAAAGACTCAAGAGTTTAAACAAACTTGAAGCAGAGATTGGTCAATATAAGGAAGAGGTCTCCTCCCTTAGATCTCAACTAGAAGAAGCAAGGAAACAAGCACAAGGAGTTGAGAAGGTGATGGAAGCTTTGGCATTCATAGAGGACAAGTTGATGAAGCAGAAAAGGAGAGAAACACCATGACATGCCAACTAGAAGAAAATGATGATGACATCACCAAGTTAAGATTAGAAATCACTTCTCTTAGGGCCCAATCATGTGAAGCAACCAAGATGAAGGAAGAAATGGAGATCATACTATCAAAGAAAGATGAAGAATGCAAGAAAATGAAGGAAGAAATTATCTTTCTTAAAAAGGAAGTCGACTTGTTGAATAAGAACTTGAAAAATTTTCAAACCCTAGATTACATCCTAAGTCATCAAAGTCTCCCCTTGATAAATCAGGTCTTGGCTATGTAGGTGAATCCTCAAGCAAGAATGATAATTCTTCAAACAATAAGGATGTGAGGAAGCCATAATGAAATGTTGAAGCTCCCAGTTCCAACAAAGTCAAGGGGAAGAGTCAAGACAACTATGGAAGAAATCCTACTCCAAGAAAACTTGTAGATTGTGTTAAGAATACAAAGGCAATGAATATCATCAAAGAATCCCAAGGCAAAAAGACTTTAGAAGTACATCAAGGAAATTATAATCATGGTGAAGAGAAGGATGACATGACTGGTGGTACAACCCTATGGTTCATTGAAGGAAAGCGATGGATGACCGATGCCCTACGGAGAAAAATCTAGAAGATGAAGGCTCCATGATGAAGACAAAATTCATGACACTTAAAGCAAGAGCCCTACAAGCAACTGATCGTAACATGATCTCCACCAAAGTGCTGATAGTTGTTGTTGATAATAAGTCCCTGATTAAGAGGGAGCTTGGACAAGTCCTTGGATAAGAGGGAGCTTAGGTATATTCCTTTTATAGGAATGAGGATATCTTCCCTAGTTGAGAGGGAGAGATAAACACATCATTCTTGTCTTCATATTGTGTAGAAAGAATGGAGGAGGATTGGGTAAGCATTTGAGATTGATTCTGATACTCTTTAAGGATGTGGTAGGGCATCCAATAGGTAAGAGTAGTCGAAGAGGAAATTCCTTGAGGATGTGTCATTCCAAGATAGGAATTGTCCTGAAAGGACATACCCTATGAACACCTGGGTGGGGTATGTGCCTTGAGAGACAATGATGATGGTGTCTATCAGTCATTGGTCTCACCAGCAGTGCTTTGATCTTGTGGAGAGATAGAGCTATTAGTCAAAGCCTTGCTATGTAACAATGTTGGTTGGTATGATGCGATACTCTAGCATAAGCTAAGGAAGTAACTTATGAGATGGCTTATTAATCCAACTCTTCTTATGAGAATTCTTCAGTTTGAGAATGTCCAAGTACCTTGTATGGATTATGAATACCTCCCTAGTTAAGAGGGAGTGTCGAAATATGTAACTAGGTTTGGTCTTCATAATGACATATGTAATCATGATTTTACGTATTTGATGTAAAGAGAAAATAAATTTATTATTGTTCTTGAGGCATGGGTTTCATGCTCAAGGGAAATTTATTTATAGGTCAAACAACCAATGAGTGCTTATAGGGCTTGTCATTAAGTCTACAAGTCAATTGAGTCATTGTCATGTATGGAAGACCCTTTTGGGCATGTTATATATTGTAAATAAAATTTATTTGAGTCAAAATAGAGTCAAAGACCTCCAAGACCTTGTCATAATGCTCCAAGTCAAGTCGGCCTACAAGAAGCCTATATATAAAAGACTCAATCTCATTTGTAAAACATATCAAGCAAGTTCATTGAAGACACAAGAAGCACTAGTACATCCAACGAAGGAGAGAGAAACAAAAGTAGAAGAAAACTGAATATTTGAGGATTGTTTTAGGGCTAAATATGTTCACACGTGTGAGGAGATTAGGGCATAATTTATTGCAGCAGAGTTGAAGTACAGTCACCTCAGGAGGCCGAAATAAGTTGGAAGGGGATCATTCTTGCAAGCCAAAGTTCCAAGGAGAGTAGCCCAAGACAAGCAAAGAAGAGTATCACCTCAATCTGCCCTGTATTGGTCATTCGTGCAAAATTGCATGGATAATAGGGAGGCCAGAAATTGCAGGTGAAAGAGGCTGAAGTTGCAGTCAAGGTTGTAGATCGAAAAGAGAAGTGGAAGCTGCTATAAGGCAAGTTTGACTTGGGATGGCTTGATGAGAAGGAAGTTCTTCTAAGGATAAATTTGACTTGGTCTTGGAGGAGTCTTGGTCAAGGGTCATAGGTCTTGAAATTTGTCATTTGAAGTTCTATAAGAAGAGGAGTTCTTGTGGGTTTTACTCTCAAAAGGAGAGGTTTTGGCCCTAGCGAATAGCCTACATCTTCTGTCCTCTTGTCTTATTGTTTGGTAGTTGTTTGATGATAAGTAACACTAATTATAATCAAGTAAAATACATCACAAGCAGTTACCAAAGTAAGAGAAATCACCTAATTTGCTGCCCCTAGATTCCTCAACAGTTTGAGTGGAGTCAAGCTGGAGGAGAAGCGTTAATGCACACTAGTCAAATTAGGAGTCTATCTTGGTCAAGTGGAAACAAACCATAGAAGAAACCCCACGCTTGGGAGATTAGGAAATTTGTTGGAGGACTAACAATGCAAGTAAAGAAAATTTAGTTAATTGGAGTGAGGATAGAGTGGAGAGAGAGAAACCAATGCGCATTAATCAACTAAGGATAAAGGGGAGTGAAGTAGTAATTTGCTAGAGCTAAATTGGTGATGAACTTGGGTGAGGTGGAGAGAGAGTAGCCATGCACATGGCTAAGTAGAGATGCTTTTAGTCCAACTGGGGTTGAACTATAACGAGAAAGATACGCGTTTTGTTTAGTGGAGATAATTTTGAGTTAAACTGAAGTGACGTAGAGAGAGAATGCATGCACTTAGTTAACTCATCCATGCATGAATGCATCCTAATTAACTCCTAGAGCGTGCCAACGCACTCCTACATCCATGCATGCATCCTAGCGGACTCCAGTTGACTTATGCATGGCTCTTGAATCTCACTCAAGAACCCCCCTAGTTGACTCATGTGCTTGCCATATCATTACTGACTCATACGTGCATCCAGATTCTGCCACTTGTCTATCCAGGAATTGTCACATGTCTCTACCAAAAGCTTCCACGTGTCATCAGATGAGATTGCCACATGTCACCCTGCTATAAATAGGTATGCCAGAAATAGCAGTCCCCTAAAAAATAAGAAAAGCTAGAAGGTGTCTGAAACAGCTAGGGGAACCTTGCAAATATAGCATGGCTTAAAGTAGGCAGTGGCACTGCGAAATATAGAAATTCCTCACATGCTTATGAAATTATTCTCATCTGACTCGATTTTTAATGAGGAGTCTGAATATGTGATTAGATTTTCCATGCAACCCCTGCTAAAAATAACATTGCTTTGCGTGTCACCTGAAATTAGCTCATTGGAATTGTGAGCTTGCCAGGATCTCAAGTATGCAATCACCACTGAGATGCGAGTCTCTGAACCTTATCTCCTAAAATGTAGGAGCACTACTGAAAGTAGTAACTCTCCAATCTGATGAAAAACCTATGCAGTATTTGTCTTTGAATTAGGATCACATCACTGTACCAATCCCATACCTGAACTCTATGGTACAACCCCTGGCTCAAGCAAAGTGCCTCTGAATGCTAGCATAATGAAATGTGTTGGCCCTTAAACCTTGAGATTTGCAAGGGGGCAAAACCGAGGATTAACTTAACCTAAAGCTTACAACACAACTACCATTCCTCTAAATTCAATACCATGTGAACCCCTTTACAATTTGAATATGGGATAAAATAAAGGAGGGAAAATGAAATGAACCATTTCTTGTCCATTCATATCTTATATTACAGAAGTGTACAAAGATCAGTAAGATGAGACAAAGAAGAGCAAGAAAATTCGTCATGACTATTGTGCTTCTGTGCATGACATGTGTTTAGCTATCCAATCGTGCCAGTGAGCTTGTGATGGGCCAGGATTAGTGTTTCCTACGAAAAGTGCACATGAAGGTAGCATGAAAAAATCTAAGCATCACTGAAATCTGGAATAACACAATCATCTTGTAGCTTGAGGCTGCATGACTGAGTTAACAGTCAAAATTGTTAACACCAATTGCCACTCTAATGTGCACCAAGGTTGATCTATGAAATGTGCATTGTGTGTGACTTTGCACTACTGAGATAACAATCATAATTGCTTGCCCATATGTAGACAGACTTCTAGGCTGGACTTGTCTTTATCAGGACTCCTCTAGTGATGGGCTTAGTTGATCTTCAACTACTTCCAAAAGCCTATTCCATCCAATCTGTTATCTTGTTTTTTCAAGTTGATAAATTGAGGGTTGTATGATGGTAAAACTTCAAAACTATAGGCTTTGTGATGTTGAGTGTGATATCTAAGTTGACATCAGTATTGGCCAAGAAACATTTCCTCTGCTTTCTTGGTAGATCAACAAGTTTACAAGCTTTGTAAGTGTAAGCTTCAATTTTTTGGAGATTTGTTTCATTGTAGTTAAAATGCCTTGACATTTCTAGAGTTATAATGTTTAAGTCATTCCTAGCATATTTTCTTTGGTTTAGTTAGCCTTGTCCTTCAACTAGATATTACACAGGTGTTAGACATTTTCATGTTGCCATAACCATTTTAGTTGCATTCCTCTTGGTCAGAGAAATTGATCCATCGCTTTTTTTCTTTTTTTCTTTTTGGACCCTGAGATGATAAGTCTCAGGGCTCTCCGCAACCGTGTTCTTACTATGATTTGGGAGATCCAGCTGTTCTGAGAATCCCTGAATGATCTCAGGCACAGATGCTCTGGTCATACTTCAAACCATCCTCTCTTAAATTCAGATCCAAAACTTCTCAAGCAAGGGAGTGAATGGTGAAAAATCATTTGCTCATCTCTGCATGCCCCACTCCTATTGGTGTTGGCTCATTGCAATAGCGTCACACAAACTTATGTCTTGGAAAACTAAGCATTTCAGATTTGAAGGCACAATGAGATGGTCATCTTTATAGAGAATTGACTGAAAGCACAGCTATGTTTGGTTGTCATTAAATATTATAGATTTTCTGTCCGTCAAGCTAGGATTAAAAATTAAGACTTTGGATTTATGATGTATATATAATTTATTTGGCCTTGAAACCTGAATTTAGTGAATATCTAAATTTGAAATTGAATTGAAATACGAATATGTGATGCTATTGATTTTATTCTGTAACATTTTTATGATTTATTGTGAGGATTTTTCTTAGCATTCAGAAGTTGTTTCATAGCCAATTGAATCTGTTCATAACCAGGGATCTAACCATGGTTTTTAGCTTTCTTAAGCATATGCTGTCTAATGATTAAAAAATGTAGACCAGTGGACTGACTTTCTGACAAATTTGCAGACACCCATTTTATGCCAAAGCAGCTCGCTGTCATGCGTGTTTCAGAGCTCTACGCCTTGTTAGGCATCTTGAGCTAAAGGGAGCTGAACTGCTACAAAGGATCCCTCAACCTTTTTTATCTTTGCATATGAGATTTGAACCTGACATGATAGCTTACAGTAGATGTGAGTATACTGGCCTTGCTCGGAGCTCTTTGGATGCAATTAATGAAGCTAGAAATGGTAGGATAAGCTTCTCAGGGGATGCTGGACTGGCATGGAGGAAGAGAGGAAAGTGCCCTCTAACTCCGAGAGAGACAGCCTTTATCTTTCAGGCCCTTGGAATCCCCACTAACGCAACTATTTATTTGGCTGCTGGTGAAAGCCTCTTGGAGTGGAAGGATTTCACTTCTGTGTACAGGAACAGTTACACCAAATCTTCTCTTCTAGACAAGGCAAGCTTGATGGGATTGCCTGGCAATAGCAGAGCTGCATTGGACTACTATATATCCATCAATAGTGAGGCATACATTGGGACATATTTTGGGAACATGGACAAGATGGTAGCTGCAATGAGAGCTTTGAGTGGGCGACCAAACACAATTTTTCTTAACAGAAGAGCTTTTGCAGAAGCTGTTTCTCAAGGTCTCAATGGAGAGAGGCTGGCAGATTATTTGTGGGAGGTTCACAGGGATGCTTTAGTTGATGGAAGAGGATCTGCTCTACCTGATTGCTTTTGCGTGTCCAACACTACAGATTCACATTAATTGTGATGATAATTTAGTTATATGCTATCTCCATATTTCATGCTTTCAGAAACCCGATTTCATCTTTGGAGTGGATCTTCAGCATGGGATATTTCTGTTCTTTTTAAAAGGTTTGTTGCCAGTATTTTACATTGGTTTTGTTAGTTGCAGAGGGGAAGGGAACCACAGCTTATAAAAATTATGTTGCTTCTGATAATAATCTGAAGTTACATGAGAACCTGATTTTTTGAGGTTTTGCAGCAAAGGAATGTAATTTTTTGTTGGATACCACTTATTCAATTTATGTTTTGTAATGGTTTAGACTCTATAACTTTGTGGTTTAACCGTTTAAGTGCTATAAAACTTTGTGATGTCTCGTCCATTGCAGTACACAAGGATGGTCAAAAGCGATATTGGAAATAGGCTGCTTTCATGTCTAGGATGAATGGAGGATGGACACCAATAATACTTCCACACTTAATAATATTTGTTAGTTGTCATTTTCAGGGGTTGGAGGGGGAGGGAAATATCTTTCTGATAATCTGTTAATATAATAAAATGTAATATAGCATGTTAAAGTACAGAACAGGTGGGCTGCACCAAGAAAAGCATTTAACAGGTTACCCTCTCTGAGTAGATATACAGTTATTGCTTACATAGATTTAACAAAATCGACACAAAGACTGTTCTTCAAAGTGTGCTTTGATAAACAAAAGTTTGCCCCATGGGGCAAGCAAATGAATTTATCTGCCATCACAAGCCCCATGCAGCATCATTGCCTTGTGTGCTAACTGACATCCTTAGGAATCCCTTGCAGTAGCATAAAGGGGATCAACTGACGTTCACATCTTAGTGTGGTTGCTTGCCTTGGAAAATGGCTACAGGCATGCAAGGGAACCTTTCATTGTTTACTGGGCACTCAAGCTTTTCTGTGTACCCTTGTGGCCAATTATGCCTAACCTTCATTGCTGGTTCGACTTGCTTGAAGTTGTGATTTGTTGCTATGAGCAAGATGGGGAAGGGTTTCACATAACTCTAGTCATGGTGCATGGCACCTGACCTGAAAATTCCGTAAGTTGGAAAAGCTGGGTTGAGTTTGTGACTGAATCTGCACAGACAAATTGTTGATAACATCTATTGTGCAAGGGAAGTGCAAGATAACGTTTAGGGGTTTTCCAGAGATAAAAAAACTCTATACTACTAAATGCCTAGAGTTGTTGAAGTCAATGGTCCAGGGCTGTTCATCTTCAAGGATGACAGACTTCCAAGAAAATAGGACTAAGAAGACTCTTCCACTAAAAGGCCTGGTTGCCTTGGATTGTTTTCAACACCAGAAGAGTTGTTTGAATGCCTTGACCTTTCATAATATGCACAAGCAGGGGCTGAAATACTCTAATTCCTTTGTCTTTCTTCAAATCTGTTCAAGGTGAGAAAACATTGCCATTTTACATAATTGTGATTGGTAATCTTCCAACTGGGTCTGCAGATTCGTGAACATTTCCCAAGTTTCTTCCTACTTTGCTTGCAGGCAATGCACGGGGAACATACTTTTATTCTATTGCACCATTGGAAAATTGTTGGATAATGACAGATTTCCAACTTTGCTGATGTTTTCTTTCAAATGCTCTTCTGTACTGCTCTGGGCCTTTCACTCATGCTTCTCTATCTTTATCTCTCTTCTTACATCTCTTGAAAATTAGTTGCAGAAATATACAAAGAGAATTTTTACAATCAAGATATAGCTATACAACCTGTATCTTTTATTAGATTCATTTATGGATATCATTAACGTTCTGCACTATTGAACAAAACCCAAAATACAGTATGTTTTGGGCATGATAGGGGATTTTTTAAGCATTAAATTTATTTTGTCATCTACTTGATTATTGATGTACTCCCTTCCACGTTGACGGTTGATTTTCAGCCGAGGGGCTGTTTCTCTTTCTTTGTCATTGAAAGCATCGAGTTGACAACTGCCACCTGGTAAACAGAGGTGGTGTTGTAAATTGGGAAAATATAATAAAAAATAAATTAAATCGTATAAACAAATTTTAAAAATGGCATTTTTAACATCGGATTTGTTCACACAAATTGAGTGTTGAATTCCAACATGTGTTTGTGTGGACATCATAGTTTTAAAAACTGGAACTGGTGACCGGACCGATCCACCTAATACACTGGGTTTCAAACCATAACCGGTCAAACTGCTATTGGTCAGAGTTCAATGAACCAATTTTTTAAAAAATACATCAAATAATTATTTTTTAATGAAAAAACTATTTTGAAGATTTAAAACCATGATTCCAAGCGAAAAGAGACAAAAATATGCAAAGTTTGTTCATCTATATACCATGTAAAGGTGAATATATCTAAATGGCACCGAGTGCAATACATATTATCGACAAAACACATAAGCAATGAGGCTCTAAATAGCCTATAAAGTCCAAAAACAATGCTACAAGCTATGAAGCCATTGGCCTACTACAAGACTACAAGTCTACACATGATCAATCATCAAAAAACCTATTAAACGCAGGATCATCATCAGGATCTACATAGACAATCATCAAATGCCCCTACTAAACACAGGATCATCATCAGGATCTACATAGACATCATTTGGTTAAGAGTTTGAGGATGCCTCAACCTCATCTGCAACCTCAGTGGTAACAGTACCACCAATAACAATAGAAGTAGATGTAATGGAAGCACGGGTTGGTCGAGTTGCACGACTAGTACCTTCCATTGGTTGTTTGTCTTTCATTGATGCAGCTAGTAATCCTAGTTTTGATTTACCAAATCTACTTCATACCCCCCTAATGCCATGTCAATATCAAAATCAACATCAAACACAAGATCTTCAGCCTCCTCCACCGATTTTGATGTTGGATCAATATTGTCCAACACAATGGGATCTAGATCAAGTGTTTTGTTCATCATTTGGTTCCACCTTAGTTGAAGGTTGTATTGCACGAAGACAAGATTATTTAACCGTTTTTGTTCCAAATGATTTCTCTTCATCGTGTGTATGCGCTCAAAAAAGACCAATTGCACTCACAACCTAAAGCATTGCAAGTTTGGAGAAGGACTCTAATTGCAAACTTTTGCAATTGAGGACATTGGCCGCCAAATGACTCCCACCAATGCGCTGCAAAGAAAGATACATTAATTAGTAACTTAGTTCATTTTATTACTTATTTACAAATTACAAGTATTTATAGATAATTTGAATTGTAAATTTGTAAACAATTTAACTTGAAAAGAAAAACAAATTGGAATTGTATACCTAGTTGATCCACATCTCTTGCCATCTTTGCCAAGTTTTTGCCAAAGGTACCAGCTGCCATACTGAAAAGAGTAATTTGTTTATGTATTTCCAACTGGTCTGCATGGATAGGGACCATGCGCTCCGTTGCCACTTACTGCAAAATGTGTTTCCAACTGTCTAAAGAGTAAATGAGCAGAGAAGTTTGTAGTCATTTTCCAAGCAGCAGAAGGACTCAAAACTTAAATCAAACCCTCTTCATTGGAAAGTGCTCTGAATATGATTTCCAATGATATGCGGAAGTCCAAAAATGGACTCCTAGATAAAAAGATATGGTCTGAAGTTCAATCTTCCAATGATATGCGGAAGTCCAAAAATGGACTCCTAGATAAAAAGATATGGTCTGAAGTTCAAGGATTGAAGCCTTAGGAAGAAATATTGGAGGTTTAATATATCGGAGATCGCATATCGGATGTCCAAAGATATCGATGATTGCAATATCAAAGCATCAACCATATATGCGATCACAACATTAGAGCATCAGCCATATCAACGATCACAACATTAGAGCATCAGGCATATTGATGATCGCATATCGGAGGTCAGACATATCGAAGCAACGCATATCAGAGGTCATGAATATTAGAGCATCGACACATCGAAAGGTTAGCGAATCGGAGAATCATAACTTCTTAAGGTGACAAATTTTAAAAAGTTGTGATATGCATAATGTGTCGGTAGTGTTAAAAACCGTCGGGAACGCCGACAAAGGATTAACAAAAGATTTCATCGCAAAACCAAAGGTGGGCGGGGCCTTTTCTCTCTCCTCTAGCAGGACACGTGGTGGCATATGATTGGTCTCGATAAGCTAAAATGGCATCTGACTCAGTATGATGTGGTAGTATGAAAGGACACGTGGCAAACAATTTTGCCGTTATGAGGGGCCCTAAGGGGACAAATCTGGGTGACACGTGTCACCACTCATGAGGTTCCACATGGAGCGTTGACGTCATATCAGAGGTTAGCGTATTGGAGATTGAAGATGTCAGCGCTTTGTAACACTTGATACTTGAAAAAGTTCCGATAAGGGGGCTCCGATATTGGGTTGGCACCACGGTTGCAAAGACTCAAAGAACCAAGGGCGCTGAGCACTCAACAAGAACAAAAACGCTTTAGCAACTCAAGGCTAAGCGGCAGGTGACGACCCTCGGTCCTATGGTGAGAAACACGAGAAGGGCTAAGTGGAAGGAGTTTGTCATATAAGAGGTTGGCAATCGAAAGATTAGAATATTGCACCATTATGAAAATTGTGATATGGGATTTTCTCTGATAAGCACAGTACAGAGAGTTAAAGGCGTATGGGTCGGCAACTGCAAGATTGAATGCGAGACCAGAGGAGTTGGTCTCAGGAGTAATGGCGACTATCAAAGATCGTTGGGTCAAGGTAGCAAGAACCACGATATGCAGGAAAGCGTGTTTTGTCTGCCTTAAGGTGATAGAAGCCATCTTTGTGCTCTGACACACGTCTTCAGTGAGTAAATGGAGGTATCAGACTCATGAAGCAGTGTGTAAGTCACCTGAGAATTAATTTCTCAGCATGGAGCTCCATGTAGTCAGGTAATGAAAAACTACCAGGTTAATCTTTATTTCTGCACTGTGGCAAGCAACTGATAATTGCTCCCAGCTCCAGAAAGTGGGGAATTCAAGCAGTTAAGGTGAAAGCGACCAGTGAACCGGCCGAACAACTAAACTAGAACATCATGGAAAAGACCTGGCATGATCAGAGGCCATCACATGAATGGAAGGGATATGTTTTCCTCAATCATCATTCAATTTTCTTTGTCTATTATTCTGTAATTTTTGCATTTTCAAGAACGGAATCAAATCAGATTGTAATCATTTTGGGCAACAGAACCTTCACACGCTGAGACAGCTGGAGCTCGGTTGCGATATTTTGTATATGTTGTTCAAAGCTCCCCTTCTCCTTATAAGTAGAGGGAAGAAACACTTAAACGAGGTTCCCAATCTTTGCATTCTAGAGGCCCGAATTCTGCTTTTGCAAGTTCTGAGCTCTGTTTGTAGAGTGAGTGGTTCCACTTTGGTTCAATTTGCTTGTTCATAAGGTGCTCTGGCAATGGACTGGTGATTTGGACTTCATCTTCAAAGATTAAAGAAGCAGTTTGGTTGATTCCAATCGGAGCAATGCGCAATATGTTTTCCCCTTTGTATATCATTTCATGTATGTCTTTCCCCTTCTGAAATTGTGTATGAAGTTGTCGGTTTCACTCTCTCATGGTTGTATGGATGCTACTAAGTAGTGAGAAGTACTTGTGCAAACACAGATTTTCTTGTGTTATTTGATAGCCTGCAGTACCTGTATAATCATGGATTTGCTTGTGTTATTTGATAGCCTACACTACCTGTATGTAAGCATAGATTTACTTATGCTAATTGGTGACAAATGTATTCATGAGGCATAGAGCTTGAGACCTTAATTCGTGCTCCACCTTTTCTGCGTTTTCACCTCCTCACTCTTCCATATTTTTGTTGTAGGTTGTTGCTTAGGATTTTGTGTTATGCCCATCCCTCTGTATTGATTTCCCTCCTTTCCTTCCTCTTATTCATCTATACTACAATGACAATGTTAAACTATGTCTTGTTTTGTGTTGACCACCAGAACCAACACATTTCTCTTTGAGATTAGCCATATCTACTAGTGTTTATTTCGATATGTGTTTGCTTGAGTTTACCTTAGCGAAGGTCTATTGAACCAATTACGTGACATATGGAGTGCAACAAAAAACCTTTAGATAATCTTCAAAAGCACTCCTCTCGGATGCCTTAGGCACTGGTCTCCTATCAACCCAGATGTTGTCTCTAGGAGGCTTCTATATCTTCTAAAAGCAATTGTGTGACAGGAAGTAGAAAAAGCTACAACACGCTCCAAGCAAACAACGAATCCATCTTTGACCTCCCCAACCTGCAGATCTCCTAATTGAGCCTTATAATGATACTTTGGATTCAAAAAATACCCAGCTGCATATATAGGATGATGGGGTTGATTGTTTTATCTGTTATCAATGATCTCTCATATACGACCATATTTAGCTAATCTATCCTTGTTGGTTGCCCGTATTTGCTCCTTTTCTTGATCCATAGCCTCATAAATGTAGCCCATGGTCAATTTTCCCCATCCACCATCTTGAGCACCTTAACAAGAGGCTCGGTAATTTTCACAAGCTCTGTAGACCTTTCCAAAAATAATTGTTAAAACTTTCTTTTTGGTGTCTTTGCCACCTTGTCTACAAGCCCATTGAGATTTAGTCCAATCATCAAAAGAAAACATTTTCTGCAGGTTTTTTTGTTGAGAATTGAGACATTGTAATGTGAGGAAGTGAGTTGCAAATCTTGTAATTGCAGGCCTAACAAGCTCTTTGCCACTAGTGTTTTCCCTCATTAGGCTCAATACCCATGAGTGCTTGTAGATGTATTTTGTAATGCACTTGGCATGCTCTACAATGTTTTTTACCCACTCCACTTTGCGTGTGTCCTCAAGCATGAGGTCTATGCAATGTGCAACACATGGAGTCCAAAATATGGTCTTATATTTGGATTCAAACATCTTTCTAGCAAGAACATAGTTTGAGGGATTATCTGTGATGACCTGCACAACATTTTGCACCCCCACTTCCTGAATAAGCTCATCCAAAAGCTCAAATAGAAGGGTTGTATCCTTCACCTTATCAGATGCATCAACTGATCTCAAAAACATAGTTCCTTGAGGGAAAGAAACAAGGAAATTAATGATAGTGCATTTCTTTCTTCGGTCCATCCATCTGACATGATGGAACAACCTGTTTTGAGCCATGACTCTCTATACTCAGCCAAATACTCATCAATGGAAGAATTCTCTTTTAGTAAAAGAGCTCCCCTCAAGTCATGCATAGTAAGGCCTTTGAAGCCCTTTCCTGCAGCGATAACAGAGTCCCACATAGCTTGGTAATAAGGTGAGTGAGAAACATTAAATGGGATATCTGCATCATACCACCATTTAGCAATATATTGATAAGAAGTTTCTTTGCATTGTTTTTTTCAATGGTCATCCAAAGTGGGTTGATGACTTGGTTGGGAGGAAGTGGGATAAGTAGAGGTAGTGGTGGCAGACGATGAGAAATAACTTTGGATGTTTGTTGTCTTTGTTCCTTTAGATTGTTGGCCAAGAACAAGAGGAACACAATGAAAGGGGTCATTGGTGGAAGGGATAGAAGAGGAGTCTTGAATTTCATAATCATCATACCCACTCTCTTTCATGGCTTGTAATAATTCCCTCTTCCTTGAAATCTCTTCTTAGATGGATTTCTCCCTAGCTTTATTCTCCTCGATCTTTTCAAACTTGGCAAGGTATTTTGCCTTAACATGACCTAACACTTCATTTGGTGCTTCACATGGCTTTACTTGGCTTTTTATCCCAGCCAAGTGTTGTTTCAATCTGAGAATACACCAACCTCCAATAAATTTATTGCAAAATTTACATATCATTTTTCCATCATTCACATCACAATGAGCCGATGAAATGTCCTTGGATTTTGGAGCCATGTTGGCTTGAAATAATTAAAATCTGCAAAGAAATATGCCATTTAAAAAAAATTGCAGCTAAGAAAAATGGAAAACCCAAGATAAATTTAGGGAAAAAAATGCATATGTATTCTACAAAACTTGATAGCATAAAACTAGAGATTTGATAGCATAGAACACATAAAAAAATTTAATACCTAGACAACAACGAAATGAAGAATTTTTCAAGTGAAAAATCTTTACCTGGAAATGCAAACTAGCTTCCTTAGTCTCCTCTTGAAGATGTCAACACTACTAACAGCTCCAAACTATCTCCAAAATAGCTCCAACTCAAATCTAAGCCTCCAAGATGACTATTCCAACAAAAACTCAACACTCTCCAAGCTCCCAATCAAACTCACAAAAACTCCAAATGAGATGTGTGAGGCAAATGAGGGGGGTGAGCTTCGTTTAAAGGCTTGGAGAGGGTGTTTTTGGAGGGAAACAACCCTTGCTTTCCCTGGAAAGCACCCAAGAAGCTTCCTAAAGGATGTTGTGTGGGTCCACCGTGGCCTTGGCAATGAATCGACCAATTTAGGATAGAACCGGCCAGTTTGGGTTGGTTTTAGTGGTTAGGGGTGCGAATATACATGTCAATTGGGGCAAGGTCAACTTGGCACCTAGAGGGGTTTCTATCCCAAAATTACATTTAAAAAATTATTTTTCTTTTACAATAAGTCGAAAATAGGACTTTGACTCCGACTAAAACCTAGATGTATGAAGAACATGCTTTTCTAGAGAAAATAATAATAATTTTCCTTTTTCTTCTCTTTTGCTTTTCACATAAAATACATAATGGTGCAAATTATAAAGACCGAAACTAGTTACATTCTCAAACACTCCCTCATATCTAGGGAGGTATTCATAATTGTACACCTAGTACAAGAATATTATCAAACTGAAATATTCTCATAAAAAGTGTTGAATTGATAAGTCATCTTGAAGCATAAACATCACAACCAACATTGTCAACATAGTAAGGCCTTTAATTGACAAGCTCTACTTATATTAGAGTATAATGTTGGGAGGCTTTACTTGAGACACCACACCACCTTTTAAGGCATATAACCCATCTGGATGTTCACTAGGTATGTCTTTTTAGGACTATTCTTATCTTGTTTTAAGACTATTCTTTTCTTGGATTTCCAATCCTCAAATAATATTAGTCCTCTTCGACCACTCATCTTGGATACCTGTCCAATCCCCAAAGAGTGGCGGCTTACTTCCTATCTTGGATTCTCTACCCTCAAGGAAATCTTAGATGCTTATCTAATCCTTTGGACCCCATTCTCCCTCCATGGCCTTCACTAAATATAGGACTATTAGTCGTGGCCTAGCGCATGACACAGGAAGAAGAGATTATAATGTCCACCATCACTCTCTCTCATCCAGAGAGGAGATCCTCATTCCCTCTTGATCAAGGAATAATCTTTGCTTCTTTTCAAACATTTAAGGAGACTTCTTACTTCCTCTCAAGCATAGAGGAGATTCCTTCCTTTCAATTGGGAAGTCACATATTTTTTTTAGCATGTCTTCATCAATATGTCAGCTACTAGTTCTTTATGGAGATCTTTGAGCAATTGCATGGCTCCTCCTTTTCCTTTGTATCTCATCATATAGAGCATTTATCTTTCTAGATCCAATATGTTGAGAGGGTTCAATGCATCAATATTTCATATAAATTTCCTCTAGTCATCATCAACAAAGGCATTATATTACGCTAATTAAAGTAGAGCTAATCATAGCTCCCTCTAATCATAAAAGTGTTGAAAATGTAACTATGGCCAGTCCTCATAATTGCTATTTTACTATGACATTATGCATTTATTGTAAAATTGAAAAAGAAGAAAGAGAAATATTTTGAAGCATGGGTTTCATGCTCATATTATTTATTTATTAGGTCAAAGCCTCCATTGTAGGCTTCTAGGGTTTTTTAGTCTTAAGAGTCTTTGTCACATTTATTAGACCCTTCCTGGGCTTTTGTATCATGTAAAGAAATTTATTTTTGACTCAAATCAATTATTTTTCACCTCCTCACCAAGTTGGCCTTACCTTGATGAAGTCGGCTCAAATTGGGGCTATTCGACCCTATGGGAGCAGTATAAATAGAAGAGGATCTCGACTTGTTTTGCATCCATCCATCAATAGGTTCGATTTGCAGTGGAAAAATAAGAAAAAGTGTGTGAGGTTAAGGAGAAAGAAGGACAAACCAAAGGAAGATCAAAGTTGAAGTTTTTGGGCATTTCTCTCTCACACGTGCGATTTTTTCTAGGTTTTATGGGCAAGTTGCAGGGGTCGAAATTTTTGTTGTGATTGCAAGTCCAAAATTATGAGTTGTAGGGGGTCGAAATTCCATATTGAAGCAGTTTTGAAGGAAGTTACTCTTGTTGACTTTGACAATGTTTATCTACTTGGAAGGAGGGTTGACTTGGTGATTGGAGGAGGTCTTTGTCTAGGGAAAAAGGTCTTGGATTGTCACACTTTGACTTGGTTCGATTATAGAAGAAGAGTTTGACTGCATTTTTCCCTAGAGAGGGGTTTTTGTTAATTTTAGGTAACAATGGTATGTTCTATGCTTAAGATAAATTTACTTCAATTTCTTTATTATCCCAATATCAATATTCAGTTTAGCAATCACATCGACATGATAGTAAAATGCAGATAGAATATAAAGGTAAACAGTAGAAGACAAGCCAAGAAAAGAGGACATGAGATGTGGCATTAGCCAGGGTCAAACCCCAATGTGGGGGAACCCTTGATCAATTCTTCTTATATTCTTCAATAGTTTAGAAAAGAGAGAGATAGTACAAATTTACAAATCTGATAATTTATGATAGCGACAAAAAAGCCCTAACCAGGAAAGTCAATGATGGTCAAATAGGGTAGAATTCTTCCTCCAAGAAGCTTGGTCAAACCCAGTCAACTTTGGCCTCCAATCACAAGCCCAAACAACCCAAAACAATCCAAAAAAGTCTAGTCAAAAGTTGGTCACTGAATGTGAAACTGCAGCTAGCCCTAGGGTAGTCAACGTTGGCCAAATGGGAGGTCAAATCACCTCGATTTCAGTGGCCAGATCTGCGGCTTGCCAAGGAGAAGGTCCTCACCCAAATCCATATTCAAGAGGAGGTCAATGCTAGTCAACACAACCCAAGAAACAACCTTTGCAATTCGGTCAAATTGGTCAACGCAGTCAAACATAAAATGTCCTCCTTCCTTCGCACGTGTGAGAGATCGCTGCCAGATTTGCGTACGCAATCAAGTGAGGAGGGAGAGATGAGTGAAGATGAGATGATGATGAAATGAATTGAGGTCTCCTCCTTTTATATCCAACGTAGAGGATGAGTTGGGGGTTTGAATGCATGTTTTGCTTGCTAGCCGACCTTGACAATTTGCCCATAATATTAATAAATTCATATCTTCATTTTTACATGTTGGAATCAGATGATCTTTAGATCAATCCTACACCTCTCGGAGAGAGGAATCCAAGAAAAATATCAGTTTTCATAAATAAGACGACCCATGTGGAGTTTGGCCCTAGTTTCCAATCTTAACAGTTTTTCCCTTGCTATGTGCCTACATCTTGTGTCTCTTGTTCTTGTGATCTTCATGCATTTTTTATTTGGTAATTGCTTGATGAAAGAAAACATAATAAAGAAGTAAAGAAGCCAATACAAATCACAAGTAATTATCAAGAAAAGAATAATCAAAACCCTAATAACTACATGCATTGATTTCTCAACATGGAATCAAACCTAAGGTGAAGGAAGGACTATTTGAAGATCAATTTGTTGGCTATCATTTGAAGGAAGGAAAGCGCTCTTGAAAGAAAGATCTCTCTCATCAATGGCAAGCTATTTGAATATGGGATTCAAGACCCTTAAATATATCTTAAAATTTTCAAGAAGCTTTAGTGTCAAGACATCTACAATCTATCTAGGAGAATCAAATGTGGATGATTCATAACAATACTTATAGGTACATTTGATGATGACAATGCATGGATCATTGATAGTGGAGCCTTAAGGCATATGATAGGAGAAAGTGGACAACTACAAACTTTATCAAAAGGATCATCATCTCATTTAGTGGAGCTTGGAGATAACAATAGCTATGCAGTCAAAGGTATTGGATTTATCTTGTTGAAACTAGAAGATGGTGGAAAGCTTGATCTCAACAATATCCTCTATGTTCCAAGTTTGAAAAAGAATTTACTTTCTATTTCTTGTCTAGAAGATAAAGGAGATACGATTGCCTTTGTAGATGGAAAAATTTCTTGTTTGGGGAAGAGACTCTAATATTGAGAAAGCAAGGGTTATTGGGATTCACGAAAGAAGGTTCTATAGATTTTTAACACATTCTCCTCAAGCTCTTGTTCACATGGTTATTAGTCCCTCTAAGCTTTGGCATGGGAGATATGGGCACCTTCGTTGTAAAATATTTCCCTCTCTAAGTGACATGGTAAAAGACATCCCCAACTTAATGTTAATTTTTGTCATCTCGAGGATAAATTCCCTCCTTTGGACAATCTTCTTCATCAAGAAATACCCCTCCTAGCCCTTGAAGAATTTAATTTGGTTAAAGAAAAATGCATTTTAATATGGAAACCCACATGTGCACAAAAATGACAGGTTGACCCAAAAGGAAATTGGATACCCATGAATGGCTATAAATACAAGTCAAGTGACCCTCATTTGGACACCATCATCATCATTCTCCTTTCTTTGGTTTCGCTAGAATAGGTCTAAAGTGGTTCACGAAGATTGGTTCATATAGGTCCGAAATCGCAGGATTCAAAGCTCGCACGTGAGATCTAGGGTTTTGGTTTGCAGTTGCAAGGTTTCCACAAGGAATTTTCGATTGCAATTACATGCATGCAGGCTCATCCATGTGGTTGGAGGGTTCCAACCGCACGCACGTACACTCTCTCCATGTGGCTGGAAGCTAGGGTTTTGTCCCGTCATTTGACTACAAAATTTGGTAGTTAACCGCAAATATTGACAGTTGATCACATGCTTATGAATCAATGTTTTGATTATTAGAATTATTGGGTTCATCTCTTGATGCTGTTTAGTTGACTTTGCTAGATAGTTTTCTGAATGAAAAAATGGATCATTGCATTCTCTCTTTGTTGAAACATACAATGAGAATTTAATAAGAAGAAGAATTTGAAAGGGTTTTCCCCCTTTGTGGGGTTTTTCTCTAGTCTTCGATCAATCTTAGTGTCACTATGTGTGAATGTTTTTCTTCTATTGTTTCTTTATGTTCTGCTGCATTGATGATGATATTGTTTTTTCTATATAATTTCACATGTTGTTGAATAATATTATGATATTATGGGATGAATTCAATGTGTAAATAATTAAATGCAATTATCTAAAGCAAAGAACAATATATCCCTAAGAAAAATTAACATGGTATCAAAGTTGGGTTGAATAAAAGTCATTGAGATCACCCCTGAGAAGACACCTTTGATGGATGCAAGAGAAGATGGAGGAGACCTAAAATAATGCTAGGGTTTGAAGGAAACCCTAGGGAATTTAGTTATTAGGGTTTGATGAAAATCATGAGGTTAAAGTTTGAAAGAATCCTGGGATAAGATAATGGCTTGAGTTTTGCAATTTTGAAACCCTAGCATGATCAATGAAAAGTTGTTCTAGCACTTGTGACAGATTGAGTATAACCTGGATGGGGTAGTCTCAATTAGGCCTCATTGTTGATGAAGTCAATGAAAATATTGAAGGCTAGGTTGGTTCAAGAGGAAGATGATCACCTCTCATTAAAGATAAGTACCTTTAGATTTATATTACTTCTTTAAAATTATATTCTTGTTCAGGATTATTGATTTAATTATTGCTTCCTGCATATTTGAGTATGTGGATTCTTCTAACATCTAGATGAGATGTGATAATCAGATCCTTCTTGAGGATCATCTAAGTTGTAGGAAAATAAATCTAGTGCAGGAAGATAAGTGCTAGTGGAAACTTGACAAAGTGCTACAACTCCCAATGACATAGAAGTGTTACAAGCCGCAGAGGTACATGAATACTACAAGGTATGTATAGTACATTGTTTCAGTATTATAGCTACAATATTGGATGGCAAGGTAAGCCCCGAGGTATGACAAGAATATCACCCTCATGCATGCATATGAAATTAAGTTTGATTTCTATTTCATGTGATATATTGGTGCTCTTGATATTTGGTAAGCATAATTTTAGACATGGTGGATTTCCTGATCTCATAAAGAAGGCTAGATATATTGATTTTTATATATGGTAACTAAATACTATTGTTAATGCTTATGATAAGCATGATGAAAGTGTGACAATAAGATTGACACTCTTGTTGATCATGGTAAGGTTTTGTTAAGCTCAATAAATATGACAAGTGTAAAATTGGATGCCCTGACTTGATATTGTGATTATGATCCTTGAAGTATGAAGATACACTTATATGGCACTAACCCTCAATGAATGGTTGATGACATGTTCATATGTGATGATGAAGCAACCGATGATGACTTGTTATGATATATGTCTGAGAACAAGATATAGTTTGTGATCTAACATTTTTTTTGTAGCATGACCATATTGTGATAGACAGGTTGATGTCGTGAATGATGATGATTGAATAGGTTTCTCATTCAAAGAGAGAAACTCTTCATGGGATTTTAACACCTAGTATTATTTTAAAAGAAAACACTTGACTGTTGAAGGAAGAATTTTGATCATGAATAAACATATGATGTTGTGGAAATTTTCTTAGAAAGTTTTGATTTGTTCAGAGAAGTTTTCTCCTAGTCCAAGCCTCAACTGTTGGGAGAAAGGCTCAAGGGTGCGGTTATAAGCCTCCCAATTGTATGGAAGAAGGACTATGGGTGTAGTTGACCCTGTAGGATACAAAAATCAAAATCTTATGCACGAGACTAGGATCGCACCAGGAGTATGATAGAACTACAAACATAGAGCATATGATGGAGAGTTCTATGAGCAAGAAACATTGTATGGTTTGAAGCAAGCTGCCCGAGCCTGGCATGTCTGCATTGACAAGTTACCCAGTGAACATTGGAAGCAGTTCTGATTTGAACCTTTAAGTTGGTCCAAGGTATGCCTTTGATTTTGGTTTTATATGCTGACGATTTATTCTTGACATGTAGTGAGCCTCTGATGATTGAGCATAAGAGGGAGTTGGCCTCTGAGTTCGAGATGAAATATTGTGAGATATACTCCTGGAGATATGAGTTTGCATGGATACACTAATGTTAACTGGGATTGAAAACATTATTGACAAAAAGAGAACATTTGGGAGTTGCTTAAGCTTAGGGTATGCCATTAAATTTTGATGAGTAGGGAATATAAGTCCATAGCTTTAAGAACGACCGAAATTGAGTAAATGGTTACTAGCATGACTAGTTGTGGGGCAATTTGGTTGAGGAATATCTTTGGAGAGTTGTTTGAGCAAGTTCTGGTTGTGACAATGATATCTTGCGATAAAAAAAGGTGGGATCTGATTGGCAAAAATTCTCATATATTGCAAGGACTGAGATATCTCCTTTTGTTGAGACACTGCTACTGTATGAGACAAGCTTAGGCTTGTGGTTGCTGCCTCCATGAGAGGGAGGATGAATAAGGTATCATTTTGTGACATGTATTTATTTGAATTTATGTCTTGCATGAACACAGAAACAAATGATTATTTCTCTTAGTAATGTATGAGACAATATGATTGAACTCTTTAGTGAGTTGTTTAAGCCAATATCGAATATGAGCACATTGATATGTTTTTTATTTAAGAATATCTGGATTGATTGAGGACACTAAGCCTGTTGTTCCCCCCTGTTTGAGATCCCAAAGTGAGGAATTGAGATGTAGGACTCCTGAGGTTGAGGGATATTTGGACAATAGGGTATCACTCCTATCTGTTACCCATAGGGTGGAAGATGTAGCCCCCCTATCTTGTTCTATGCAGAGTATATCTGAATTGGCATTTATCTTTCCCACCCATTTGGCCAATGGGTGTTGGATGCTTGAGTTAGGCATGATCCTTACCACTTATGGTAAGTGGCATCCCGTTGATGCTAGAGATGCAGGTGCTCTACTACTGACTCTTGAGGGTCAAGTTGGGAAGATTAATAGATAATAGGATAGGCATGATCCTTACCATTTATGGTAAGTGGTATCCCTCCTATTATCGCCAACAGGGTTTCCGAGGAGCGCCCCCCCTCTCGAACTTGCTCCCGAAGCGTGTTTTGGACGAGAGCGCATCAAGGGAGACCCTGGGAGTGTGCTCCCTAAAAAAATCACTCCCTGCTAATTCAAGAGTGATAAAAGGACCTATTAAAGATTTTTGAGTGGGGCATCCTAATATTTAAGCCTATTGCCCTAATGTTGATATGCAGTTCATGGTAATGCTAAATTCTTAAAGTAAAAGTGACATTCTCCTTTATCTTTCATTTTAATCATTTTATTTAATTTTTTAATATTACCATGAAATGACTGAAGGTGTTTGAGAGTGGTTTTGACCTCATTGGATTTCATATGGAGAAAGTAGAATTTTAGATCTCACTCAAAATCCAACAGACTTATCATTTTTTCAGGATTTCGGGATTGGGGCGATTGCAATGTTTCCATTGGATTTTGTCATGTACTAGGGTATGGAACTTGTATTTAATCAAGAGAATCAATCCCTATACGTAGGGGAGACTCCCAATAATCAAGAGCACCTATGGTACTAGGGTATGGAACTTGTATTTAATCAAGAGCACCAAGGTTTTTCAACTACGCAGGAGGATACTCCCAATAAAGCACGGAACAAAAAATTAGAAATTTCTCGTGGCAAGAGGGTCATGTAGTAGATAATATATCTACTTGTATTTTCTAGTTTCTAGTACTTTTTATAGCTATTGACTCTTTCATATTTATTATGGTATTTTTTGTAAGCAATATATGACAATTTTAAAGTTTAAAGTTTGAAATTGGCATTTATAACTCATTGGTAATAAATTATGAATATGATGCTACATGAAAGTTGAAAGTTGAAACATTTCATTTCATGTTAGATTTTATTTGTTATTGTTTGTTTACTTTGGTAATGGTAATGTTTACAAGTATAAGTTACAACTTTAGTGATCAATGATGATAAATGTTATGTATCGAATTTGGAAGCTTGAAACTTTAAGATTGATGAATCACGAGACTCAATATGTTGTATGTTACTAACTTGCGAATGTGGTTGGTGATGACTATAAATTCTAGATGATTGATGTTATATGGTACAATCCACGTTTTTATGTTTTTTATATCTAATTCATCATTCTACATGCTTCTGTTGACATATATGCATCAAAATATATAAAAATTCACTCCCAAACTGGGAGCTTTTGAAAATTTCATTCCCCGCTCCCGCTTCCACTCTCGATCCCTGTGAAAATTCCAAAACTGGAACTCTATTGTAGAAATTGGTATTATTTCTCCTATTTTTTAATCAATTTAACAATTTATCTACTACAACAAATATAGAAATAAACACATTTTGGTCAAAGTTGTCATTGATGTAATATGGCATTGTCGAGATGGAAAATTTCTTGTGATACATGTACTAACCTTTGAGATGTCACCCTAACCTCATGCAAACCCTAGTTTGTTGATGCATAATGGATGAAGCCCTAGATGCCCATAATGCTCTAGAAGATGCCTTAGCCCTAACATATTGATGCAAGTCCTAAGTGTATGGAACCCTAAGCTTATGAAGAAGACCTTCACATACATGAATAAAGCCCTAATCCTTATTAATGAAGAACACATGTGAAGAACCCTAGCCCTTGTCGTTAATGAAGATAATAATGGCATGGATGATTGTTGCAAGTCACATTTGGAGCTCTACATGAATGGAGCCTTATATACCCTAATCCTAAAACCTTGATGGCCTAAGTCTACGATGAAGGAGTGCTAAATATAAAATCCTAAAGACTGCCATGAATAAAATAATTATGACAGTTCACAAAATATAATTCTATGGATGGAAAAATGACCTCATCTAAACGTGGAATTGGCATAAGCTTGTAGATGATTTTTTCCTCTTTCCAATAAGCTATTACTTATCCTCTAACTCCTCATAGTTTAAGAGAAAATGATTTTTTAAGTTAAAAATTATATTCCTTAATGCTAGCCGACCTAAGCCTACCTATACATGTCGGCCTCTCCTCCAATAGACGTGACTTTTCATTATAACTCAAAATCAGTATAAATACAAGTCAAAATTCATCATTTCAACCATCAAATTCGGTGAAGAATACAGTAAGAAGATCAAGAAGTTACAAGAAGCCAAGGAGGATAAAAAGACATAACTATTTGGGCTAATTTTGGTTTCGGTGATTTGGCGCACTTTTGTGATTATCCTTCCTCAAGCTCGGACAACAAGAAATTCTGTGTTTGGGCTATTTTTCTGATTGGGTTATCATTCAAGCTTGGACCTATGGCTACAGTGGCATCTTCTAGACATACCTACTTATTATTGGAAGCTCAAAATTACAAAACCTATGGTAATAAGACCTCTGACCAGTGATAAAACTGTGTGGCAGTCCTGCGATAAACTCGGATCTGGAATGGCAGTCCCACAAGAGGAGACTCAGACGTGTGAAGTGGAGGACAGATTTGTGTGTATGGACAACTACATTGTGGTGGCATAATTGTTGGGAATAATACAGAGGGGGGGGGGGGGGAGTGAATTAGTATTTACAAATCAATAACTTTTCATTTCCATAATCAAATTTACATATGCTACTCCAGTGAAGGGAATTCACGTGTGCACGCAATTGTTCTTAAGGTAACCAATGTATATCCAGTGAACTTATGATTCAGTGGATTCATCATATGTCTATCTTTAATCAGTGCATTAGTACTTTATTTAAACATTAAACAATAACCATGTGCAGTAATAACGGAATAAACCGTCACACATAAGCAACACACATGAACACGAAGATTTAAGGTGGAAACCTAATGCGGGAGAAAAACCGCCTGCTGTTGTTGTCTCTATCTTATTTTAATATAAAGAATAATTTGTTTACAATATTGTACTGATGCAGGCTCATACCAGTACGCAGGCACCCACATGCAAAAGGCTACAACTTTCTCTCTTTCTCCAGCTTCTACTGGAAGGGAGCTACAACCCCCTAGTTCTTGTACTAGCCGATATGTTTACTAGTACGTAGGCTTCTACCTATAGAAGGATACAAAGTTCACTTGTTCTCCAGCTGCTACTGGAAGGGAGCTCCAACCCCTTGATCAAATCAACAACCACCACTGGCAGGAAACTTCGACTTCCTCACTGAAGGCTCCAACCCTTAGTATCCTCCAGGGACCACGTTTCATAGATTTTCACACTCGATACTCTTGGTACACAATACTACAATATCAAGGCCACGTTTCATCAAATTTTCACACTGGATCCATTAGTAACATTGAAGCTCAAAATCAATCACCATTTTAATACAACCATCAAAACCAATGACTGAAACTCAATCATCAATCTCTAACATAATTGAAACCAATCATCAATCTCTGAATCAATCAATCATCGAAACCTCTGACATATTGAATCAAACAATCATTGAATCTCTGACACAACTGAATCAACCATTCATTAAAACTTAATCAAATTCAACCAATCAATTGGAACAAACAGATCACTGTAACCAGTACAAATATCTGAACCCAGAACATTGAATCAAAAGCCTGAACCAACTGTAACCTCAAAATTCATGTGTTAGACGGTATACGCTCCTTCAATGAAGCAAACCTGCGTGTATACACAACTTCCTTTAGCCGAACATGCATATACCTCTAAAGATATTGAATAATAAAAACTCTAAACCACAAACTGTACCAATCAGTGACATTCTGAAGATCTACTATCAATTTATAGAGTTCTAAACAGATAGCAGCAAGGATCACCCTTCTTACTCAATCAACCAATCAATCAGACACAAACACTTTATGCATTCAGTTTTATTTAAGAAGACTTCATTGACAGACATTAGTAAAACAATAGCACTGGTCTGATAGATTAATCATCCATGAACATCAATATTTTCTTTTACATACGCCACTTGGAAGAGCCGAACCAACGTGTATATGCACCTTCACCAAAGCGAACCAGCTTATAGATCTGCAAATACTTACTTATAACTTCGCTGCAATTCTAGACTTCAGACATACCCAAATCATCACATATAAAGGATAAAACACGTGTTAGCAATCAGATTTAGCCTATCCATTATCAGATCACATAATGATAAGTCGTTATGACCCTGATCCATCATTAGATCTCATCCATTATCAAACACTCAAGTGCATACTTAGTTTAAATCAAGCAAAGCATCAGAAACCCATACCATGCATATTTGCTTTTGATTTAACACTTCATAAGATATTCATCACTTCTGCACTTAGCCCTTTGATCTTCTCCTCCTTATATAGTTTTAGCCTTTCTCAATACCTCAGATCAAAACAACACTTAGAGCCCGTGATATTCTTAGAGGGAATCAAATAACCGTTATTCCGCTCAATATTGTGGGCTAATACCATGGTATTGACCCTTGGTATTCTTTCACCTTAATTTCCTTAATTTTTCATCCCATACACGCTTTTCCTTCTATGAAAGTGTGTGCATATGTATACGCTCTTTTTGTATAGTGAACCCGCATGTACACTCTCTTTTTGTATAGTGAACCCGCGTATACAACTTAACATACCTGAAAATGTCATTTTTCTTCAACTTCTTGATTCTGATCTTTAGTCCTTTGTTCCTTCATCCTATTCTTTTGTACCATTACTTTGTTCCCTCTGAATAGACCTGTTATACTGTGATTTTCCATTGTACATTACTTTTGAATTGATTCCTTTGATCCGCTCTGCATTTTGTCACATATGTAAACACAATTGCCATACATTCTATCACATCTGATATCTCTCCTATAGATTCATCTAGTTACGAAGATTCTTATAGTTACCATATACAAGTGAGTTGTTCTGCTACAAGTGGATTGCCATCAAGTAGAACACATGTATCATAATTCCAACAATAATAACTCAGACTACTAGTTGTTATATCAGTAATAAAACTTGTCACCAATAGAGCTTGATGTATGGACAATCTTGTGGAGATTTGCAGTGTCTCGAACCTACGATGGCATAAAAGCTAAGACAGTCACTTGTGGATAGTTTTCCTATGGATTAGTGATAAAATATAAGAACATTCATATAAATACCTTGGACTTGTGAACATTTTGTTGCAGACTAGACTTTTTTGAAGAGCAAGGTTGCAGTTGTGGAAACACTGGTTGGGCAGGTTTAAGAGGGTTGTAGCAGTGGGTTGCTAGCCCTAACTAGAAACAACAATTATAGAAATAAAATAGACCTACAAGCCTACCTTATGAGCATATATATTCACATTTGGAGCAGACTTAATTGACCTTTTTTGAAGCAGATCTATTGACACTTTTGAGCATATTTTTGAGGGGATTCTTAATGCATCTTATTGAATATTTGATGTGCAGAATTGAGAGAAACCTTTGAGAATTGGAGAAACTATTAAATTTATAGCAGTCCTCTTGAAGAAGCCTTTGAATAATTGATTAAAGGCCTTGTTGAGTCACATTGAAGATCTAAGATTGTGGAGAGTTCTCGAGGCAACTTGCAGAAAACCTTCTTGAAGCATAGCTTGAAGATTTGTAAAAGTAACTTGACTATTTGAGAATATTTTGAAGCAGTGAAGACACCTTGTAGTAGCTAATCTTGAAAGAATTTTTGGAGACATTGTTGACCTAGTGATGTATGAATGAAGTCTTCATGATGTGATCTTGAAGAAATTTGTTTAGGTGATATGAAGAGCTATGGATACACCTTTTGAGATTCATAAAGTTGTCATTAATGAGATGATTGCCTTGGAGATTGTTTGAGGGCAGTGTTGAAGGTGAAGAGATTGACATGGCTCATTGAAGAAGATATTGGGAGCTGTGAAGAATCACTAAACTTATCTTGACGAATTGAAGCTTTGGGTTGGAGCCCTAGAGGATATGAGTCCCCAAGAAGACCGGGTTGGAGCCTGCACCAGAGATAGGGTTTGAGCCTCATAGAGACAAGGTTGGTGCCCTGAGAAGATAGGGTTGGAGCCCTGGAAGAGAGGGTTGGATCCCTAGAGGTGGAGCCTCGTGAAGTCCAAGTCGGTGCTTGGCAAAGTATAGTTTGGTGCCTGGTAGATTTGAAGATTGGTGTCTTCATCTAGGGTTGGAGCCCTACACTATATTGTATTTGATTTATTGTAAAGAAGAGGATTGAAGTCCCGTGTATTCTTGATTAATAAAAGTATTTATTCTTATTATTCATTTTCTGTTCTAATTATAAGTGATCTAACTGGTACAAATAACAGTTGAAAAAAATACTAATTCACCCCCCCTCTCAGTGTTTCCAACAATTTTTTTCAAAGCCAGTTCCTTCACTCAAAGCCTAACAACTTGAAGGTAGATCCTTAGAACACAAATGGAAAATCCAAGGAAGAAAGCCTCCAATTCTTCTAAATATGTATCTTCCTCAACTGTGAAACTGAATACAATCAAATTGGGAAAGTTCCATTGTTGAATGGAAACTTTGATATATGGAAGATGAGAATGAGGAATCTCTTAATGGCTCAAGGCATTGAAGTATGGGAATCAGCGATTACTGAAAGCATGATGGAAGGAGAATCCAAGGAATATAATACAAAAGTGATGAAGGAAATTTTGAATGGGCTACCAGATCCTATCAAGGAAAAGGTGGAGAAATGTTCATCGACAAAAGGTATCTAGGACAAAATTCAAGATCTTCACTCAAAGGGAGCATTAACCATGACTACTAGTCAATAAGATGATGGAAATCAAGAAGGAAATCCAGAATCCATTAAGGAATCTGAAAACAAGAGTGAAGACATCAAGGCCAAGAAATACCTAGAAGATGAAGAAAATAAAGATGACTTTGAAGAAGATCTCATGGCGAAGTTTGCAGCTGCTTAGAAGAGAATAACAGTTTTGTAAGGCCATGAGGCAACTCCTCAAATGAATTGCATTTATTCATTAAGATTACTCATGATTATATACATGAGGGAGTGACTCTTGGGCTTCACCTCCCGATGGCTCTTTATTTTCCATTATTTATTATTTACATTATTTACAAGTGTTCACCCAATCCCAATGATTAGGTGTCAACATTCCCCCCCTTAATCTGAAGTGATGTTGTTGAGTACAAGCATCATTTTGAATCTTTTGAGCTTTTCTCTTCCAAGCACTTCGGGAAGATGTCTGCAATTTTCTCATTAGTGTAACAATGGCATAGATGGATTGTCTTGGCCTCAACATGATGTTGAATCAGATGGTATTTTGTATTGATGTGCTTCGGTCGATCATGGAACTTTCGGTTCTTGGCCAACTTTATTGCAGAGGTGTTTTCAATCATTAGTAGAGTTGAATGTACTTGTTTTACCTGCAAGTCTTCCAAAATTTTCCTGAGCCACACAATTTCTTTTGTTGCCTTAGATACTGCCACATATTCTTCATTTTTTTTGGAATATGCTGGAACTGATTGTTTGTGTGATCTCCAGGAGACAACTCATGATCTAAGACTCATAACATAACATGAAGTAGATACCCCAATTTTTTTGTCTCCATCGAAGTCTGAATCAGAGTATCCAATCAAGCTGAAATCGCCCCCCTGTGTATACTTGAGTCCAAAGTCTTGAGTTCCCTTCAAGTACTTTAGAACTCTTTTTGCAAAAAACTAATGTCCCTCACAAGGTTTTTGCATAAACCTGGAGAGGGTTCCAACAACAAACGAAATGTCTGGTTTGGTAGTAGTTAGGTAGTTGAGACTTTCTACAAGCTGTCTATACTTTGTTTCATCCTCAAATTTGTTTCCTTCAATGGATGTGAACTTTAAGTTTTGTTCCATTGGAGTAGTCAGAGGATTGCACTCATGCATGTGAAACCTATTCAAAAGATCTCCAATGTACTTCTTTTCAGAGAGGAATATAGACTTTGGATGTTGAGTTACTTCAATTCCAAGATAGTAGTGAACATAGCCCAAGTCAGTCATTTCAAAACATTTCCTCAATTCCTTCTTTATGGATGCAATGTAACTTTCATTTTTATTTGTCATCAAAAGATCATCTACATATACCACAAGATATACAACGGTTTTGCCAACTTTCTCGACAAACAAAGTTGCATCATCAAGATCATAATGTTTGAAGTTGAGTTTCAGAAGATGCTCAATTAACTTTTCATACCAAGCTCGCGGTGCTTGCTTGAGGCCATACAAGGATTTCACAAGTTTGCATACTTTATGTTCATGTCCCTTCACAACAAATCCTTTAGGTTGGGACATAAAAACATTCTCTTTCTTATCTCCATTAAAGAAAGCAATTTTTACATCCATTTGATGGACTTTCCAACCATTCTGAGTTGCTAAGGAAAAGAGTGCCCAGATGGTAGCCCATTTTGTTGTGGGGGGGAAAGTCTCTTTGTAATTGAATCCTTCCTTCTGTGCAAAACCTTTTGCCACAAGCTTGGCTTTGTGTTTGTCAAGTGAGCCATCAACTTTATGCTTGTCCTTGTAGACCCACTTGCAGTCAATTGGTTTGGTTCCCAATGGAGGATCAACTAGCTTCCATATGTGATTCTTTATCAAGACATCATACTTCTTTTGCATCATTTCTTTTCATTCATCATGAGAAGTGACTTCTTTGAAGGAAGTTAGTTCAAAATCTATAGACAATTTCAATTCACCATCATAAGAAACATCCATATCAACAAGTGAATCAGAATCATCTACATCACCTCCATTTTTCCTGGTTGACTTTCTTGTTCCTGCCTTTACAACCTCATCAAGATTAACACTTTCAAGTGTCTTTGTCAACCACTTTGGGGTACCTTTCTGATATGGTCCAGGCTGCTTAGTTGATTGAGTTGGGACTAAATCAAGATTGAGTCTCCCAATTCTATCAATCACATCACTCAAAGTATCATCAGTGGTTGGAGTTTCATGTGGCAGAGTAAGTGCTTCAAAAGAAGATTCCACAGATTCATCTAGTATAGGAATACCCCCTTCAAGATGTGGAATATGATTATTAGATTCATGAAATGATTTTGCATGTCCGAATCTATCCAAGCGATCAAGTTTCCGTTCAACAACATTGTTAGCTTTGGAAGATTCAAGAAATATTACATCTTTAGATACAACAAAAATTTTATTAACTTCATCATAGAGACAATATGTTTTGGAGGTATTTGAATACCCCAAGAAGATACACTTTTGACTCCTTGCACCAAGTTTGTTTCTATGTACCTTTGGTATCAAGGCATAACAGGGGGAACCAAAGACCTTGAGATGCTTTATCGAAGGAATGTGTACATACCACATTTCATAAGGAGTCTTGTTTCTAATAGCATTAGATGGACATCTATTCTTTACATAAATAGCACATAGAACTGCATTATCCCAAAACATCAATTTTACATTCTTGAAAAACATCATGGAACATACCATATTTAAGATTGTCCTATTCATTCTTTCAGCTACTCCATTCTGTTGGGGATTGTAAGGCACAATTGTTTGATGTTTGATCCCATGTTGGCGAAGATAGTTTTCAAATTCATTTGAAGTGTATTATTTTCCATTATTAGTGCGAATAGAGTCAATATAAGATTGTGCATCATTTTCAATCCATGTATGAAAGTTATTGACTATTTGAAAAACATCATATTTGTTCATCAATAAATAAACCCAACACATTTTGGTGTAGTCATCAATAAATGTCATCATATATTTATTTCCATTTGCAGAAGGAACATGCATTGGACCGCATAAATCTAAATGATGAGTTCAAGTTTTCTGTGCTCTGGAATGTGAATAATGAAAACACTGTTTTCAATGCTTTCCTAGAATGCAAGCATCACATTGCTTAAGTTTCCTAGGAATTGTAGGCAAACCAGTAACACCATTTTTCTTCAACAAGTGAAGGCTATCATATTTCAAGTGTCCAAATCTAGTATGTCATAATAGACTTGATGGAAATGTACCTTCATCATAATGAGAATTGTATGAGAAATTTTGTGCACGAGCAGAGGTACCTTGCAGCTTGAGAAGTCTTTCTTCTTCTATCCTCATCATGACAAGTGAGTGATCTGATGATTTTCTCACCTCAACCTTGCCATCAAACATATGAATGGAGTGTTCTTGTTGGAGGATGTGGACCAAGGACAACAAGTTTCTCCTCAACTGTGGGAGATATAAAACATCATGCAGAAGAAAGTCTGGAAGACCAAGCAATTTGAGCCTGATTATGCCAAGCCCTGATGGCTTGAGTTTTGATTTGTCTGCAAAGTATATTGCTCCATCAACATTGTTAGTAAATTCTTCAAAAAAATCTTCTCTAAAAGTCATGTGGCAAGTTTCTCCTGAATGAAGCAACCAATCATTTTTCCAAGAAGCAAGTGAAGCATTAAACAAGTATTCATTTACTCCAATATTACAATGTGTCACAACATAGTGAGCGGATTTAGGTGCTTCACCTTTCTCTTTGTCATTGGTTTTACCTTTGGGTTGATTTCTTTCCTACTCAATTTTGTCCCAAGGCAACTTGCATGTGGATGCATCATATGATCCATCTCTATTGCAATGTATGCAATGAATATCAGACTTTTCTCCTTAAGAGTGTCTTCCCCCTTGCCTCTAAAATTTCTTCTTTCTCTTCCTCTGGAATAATCTTGAGCATGATTATTCTCTCTATGTGCAAGACACACAACTTCTTCATAACACTAAGGAGATTTCTTCTTCCCAAAATCTTTCTCTCTCTTAGCAAATTTATTTACAAGGGAGTCAAAGGTAATTTCATTGAGGTTTCCATTTTCTTGCAATGACTCAAGTTAATTTAAATAAGTGGGATAAAGTGCCTTGAAAAAAACTATCAAAGGAATGTCTAGATCAACATTAGTGACTTTGATATCATGCATAATAGATTTTACTTCTGATGCAAGAGTAAGAGGACCATCATTTTGTAATTCAAGGCTAAACAATTTAATCATCAATTGGATAACTTCAAGCGCATAGTGTGAGTCATAGAGTTCCTTCAATTTTTGTAAGGCCGCTTCAAAAGCCTTTGAAAATGGTGAAATATGGTGACTCACCTCTTCATTTATAGATGCTGCAATCAAGGCATAGGCCTTGCTGTTCTTTGTTTCCCAAATGGCGAATTCCTTGTCTAAGGTAGGCTTTGTTGGTTCATTGTCTCCTTCTCCTACACAAACTCCTTTCCACAACTCATTGAAAATGAGAGTGTGTTTTATCTTCCGAGACCACTCAGGATAGTTCTCCTTCCCATTGAGAACCACTCCCACAATAGATATCAATGATTGCATTTTAATATCTGTGTACTGTAAAAAAATACTTCTACTATCAATGTATAAAATTTGCACTCCTAGTGGTAAATAAAAAGGCAGTTCTAGTGTAAAATTGTAAAAACAAATTCACTCTAATATGTAGGACAGAGGTAATATTTTAGGGAGTTATTACTTGGGGGAGGTGGTATGAGGGGAGGGTATTATATGGGGAAGGGTTGAATGGTGGGGGGGGGGGGGGGGTCAACATATGGTGGGAACAAAGTTGTATTAACCGAGTCGAGCAGTATTATGAAGGAGCAACGTTCAATTGTATATGGAGCAACATATGGGAGGAGTCAATGTATGGGAGAAGTATGAGGCATCGAGTAGTATTATGAAGGAGCAACGTGCAACTGTATATGGAGTAAAATATGGGAGGAGTCAGCGTATGGGAAGGTATGAGGTGTTTCATGTGCCTCGCCAGGAGAATTTAGTTGAAGATGATCTGGTAAACAAGGGAATTGATCAACAACTCGTGGATACAATTTTTTAAAATATGTTAACGTGGGTTTTCATTTATTTTTTACGTCCATACATACCCCATCCAACACATAACATAAAGCACTAGAATTATATATATCAGCATCAACAAAATGCATACCAAACATACGTAGGCATATTAGCATATGCAGGAAGCTGACGCACAGTCAATGGAACTCACTGCATCCCATACGCAACAAACCATGTCCTTCGCACATGAAATCACAACATTACTCGCATATCATTAACACAATATCATAGGACTTCACCAGAATTTCGTACATGGTCATAACATTTCAACGCATATAATTCCACCCAATTTAACACAAATGAAACCGTAGGTTCAATGTAACTGTATGCAGAGGTCTCAATGAACTATTACACACCATTCAACACAGATATACCACAAGAATGAATGCCCAATGCTCAAATAAACTCCAAGGGATTTGAATTGAAAGAATATGACAAAGAACAAAGTGACATAATAATTGTAGATATGACAGACTATAAAAATGGCAAAAGGGAGTTACAAGGGTAGAAATGGATGCCAAAAATGGGGTTGGCTCTGATACCATGTCAGGCCAAGAGGTAACTCCTCAAATGAATTGCATTTATTCATTAATATTACTCATGGTTACATACATGAGGGAGTGAGTCTTGGGCTTCACCTCCCGATGGCTCTTTATCCATTATTTACTATTTACATTATTTGTAAGTGTTCATCCAGTCCCAATGATTAGGTGTCAACAAGTTTGAAAAAGGAAAATGAAGAGCTTAAGAAGCAATTAAAAGATGGTGACCATAGCCTTGAAAAGACAAGGAATGAAGTTGACCTATTTAAGCTTTAAGTACAAGAAAAAGATAAGGAGCTCACCAAGCTAAAGGAGGATTTTCATAAAAATAAGAAAATACATCATGAAGAAGTCATATACATGAAAAATCAATTGGATAAAACAAAGAAAAAGGAAGGCACTTTGTCAAGTTACCTTGAACAAAGACACAAGGACTTGAACAAACTTGAAACGGAAATTGGTCAATACAAGGAAGAGGTCTCCTCCTTAGATCTCAACTAGAAGAAGCAAAGAAACAAGCATAGGGAGCTGAGAAGGTGATGGAATCCTTGGCACTCATAGAAGGCCAAGTTGATGAAGAAAAAAAGGAAAGAAAGACCATGACATGTCAACTAGAAGAAAAGGATGATGACATCACCAAATTTAAATATGAAATCACCTCAACTTGTAGGTTTTAACCTCGTACAGAAATTACTTGCATACGAATTCTAAAAGCTGAAAATAAACAACGATGAGAGAATAAAACATCAAACATATATACAAAGAGATTTTCCCCTGGATCCCAAACCAGGACTACCAGATTGATTTTTCATTATGTTCCTTCCAATGTTACAATACATATATATACATGTTGAAGCATCCATAAACCCCAATCCATTAACCCTGGATTATAACATAATTGTAGTTCCCTTGATTGAATCTACAAAATACCATGGATCTAAAACCATTGTGCCCAAAACCATGTGCGAAATCCATGCACAAAACCATAGGTAGGTCCGCCCACCTAATATAGGGCCTAAAAAAAATTCTTAGGTCGTTGCCTCTGACCTCGTATAGGGGGGTAACTGCCCCCTGTATACCCCCAAACAAGGGGGTAACCACCCCCCAACAACTCCCCGTGCAACGTACAAGTGAAACTAATGCCCCTCCGCATGTGGGATAATCATGGAAAGAATATAACACAACCCAACATCACTTAAGGCCCAATCATGTGAAGCAACCAAGATGAAGGAAGAAATGGAGATCAATCTATCAAAGAAGCATGAAGAATGCAAGAAAATGAAAGAAGAAATTGAATATCCTTAAAAATGAAGTTTATCATTTGAAGAAGAGCCTAAAGAACTCTCAAA
The DNA here is from genome assembly GCA_000404065.3 of Pinus taeda. NCBI lineage: Eukaryota > Viridiplantae > Streptophyta > Pinopsida > Pinales > Pinaceae > Pinus > Pinus taeda. The sequence goes on along the minus strand of APFE030289227.1, from coordinate 33,029 downwards.
CCCTAGATGACATCGTAAGTAATCAAAGATCTCCTCTTGATAAATGAGGTCTTGGCTATGCATGTGAACCCTCAAGAAAGAATGATGCAAACTCTAATGCTTCAAACAACAAGAATGTGGAGAAGCCTAGAAGAAATATTGATGTCCCCAGCTCTAGCAAAGGCAAAGAGAAGGGTCAAGATGAGATTGGAAGAAACCCTACTACAAGAAGATATGCAGATGGTGTCAAGAATGCAAGAGGCAATGGATATGATCAAAGGATCCCAACATAGAATGACTTTAGAAGTACATCAAGGCAATCTCCATCCTCCAGGGATCAAAGCATATTTTTTGGTTATTGTTATTCTTGTACAAATTTTGGGCACGTGGCAAAGGATTGTAGGGCATACCATAAGAACAAATATAATGGGCCCCATTAGCTCCCTAGAAGCAACTTTTCAAGAAGAAGTCATGATTCCTCATTCATGAACAAGATGGAGTGCTTCAAATGTCATAACATTGGACATATGGCTCGTGATTGTAACTTGACTTGGTTTCCTAACCAAGCTAAAAACATGACTACCAAGGAAGAGAAGAAAGTCACACAAGTTTGGAGAAGAAATAAAATTGGATAAAAAATCCTCTTAAAAACTCAAGACATAAACTCATGTTGTTAATCCAATGAGTACATCTTTGGCAGATATGATATTCCAAGTTTTGATGATGAAATTTTACCAAAAAGGAGACTATGCATACTGTTAAGGGGAGCTTGTGATTCTTGACTATTCTTGCAGAAGCTATCCGTGAAGAGCCCTATGAAACCCTTGATGATTCACACATGGACAATCATCTCTTGGGAGTAACTCCATTGAAGAAAATCATGATATTGTGAATATGTCTTCCACTTGATCACAAGGCAACAATCTTTCTTATCCTGAGCAAAAAGAAGAGCTAGAGGAGTTTATGCAGGCAGGGGGAGTTGTTTGATCATCTACCTCATCCATTTCCATGAAGGAATGAAAAGGCTTAGGGGGATAAAGTTCATTGAAGCAAGAGCACCATGACAGCGGGAGCAACATATCTTTGAAAAACTATCATTGATGAAAAAATACGATGAAGAGAAGAAGCTTGATAGGGGGAGTACTTGGGCACCCCATTTTCCATTGATGTCAGAGGGGGAGAAATCATTGAAAGGGAAAGAATATTGTTGCCATTAATGAAAAAGGGGGAGACTGTTGGTCAAATTGTCATTGATGTCAATATGGCATTGTTGATATGGAAAATATTCTTGTGTCTCATGTCCTAACCTTTGAGATGTTACCATAACCTCATGCAAACCCTAGATTGTTGATGCATAATGGATGAAGCCATGGATGCCCATAATGCTCTAAAATATGCCTTAGCCCTAACATATTGATAAAATTCCTAAGTGTATGGAACCCTAATCCTATGAAGAAGACTTTCACATACTTGAATAAATCCCTAATCCTTATTAATGAAGAACACATGTGAAGAACTGTAGCCCTTGTCCTTAATGAAGATAATAATGGCACGAATGATTGTTTAACGTCACATTTGGAGCTCTACAGGAATGGAGCCTCAGATACCCTAATCTTAAAACCTTGATGGCCTAAGTCTATGATGAAGGATCCCTAAACATATAATCCTAAAGGCTGCCATGAATAGAATAATTATGACAGTTCACGAAATATAAGTTTATGGATGGAAAAATGACCTCATCTAAGGGCGTAATTGGCATAGGCTTGTAGAGGATTTTTTTCTCTTTCCAACAAGCTATTACTTGTCCTCTAACTCCTCATAGTTTGAGAGAAAATGATTTTTTAAGTTAGAAATTATATTCCTTAATGCTAGCCGACCTAAGCCTACCTATACATGTTGGCATCTCCTCCAATACATGTGACTTTTCATTATAACTCAAAATCAGTATAAATACAAATCAAAATTCATCATTTAAGCCATCAAATTCGGTGAAGAATACAGTAAGAAGACAAAGAAGTTACAGGAAGTCGAGGAGGATAAAAAGACATAACTATTTGGGCTAATTCTATTTTCGGTAATTGGGCATACTTTTGTGATTATCCTTCCTCAAGCTCAGATAGCACGAAATCTTGTGTTTGGGATATTTTTCTTATTGGGTTATCATTCATGCTCATACCTTTGACTATATTGGCATCTTCCAAATAGACCTACTTATTCTTGGAAGCTTGAAATTATAGAACCTGTGGTAATAAGACCTCTGACCAGTGATAAAACCATGTGACAGTCTTGTGATAAACTTAGATCTGGAATTGCAGTGCTATAAGAGGAGACTTGGACATGTGAAGTGGAGGACAGATTTGTGCATGGACAACTACCTTGTGGTGCCATAATAACTTAGACTGCTAGCTGTTACATCAATAATAAAACTTATCACCAATACAACTTGGTGTATGGACAGTCTTGTGGAGATTTGCAGTGTCTCGAACCTGTGATGGCATAAAAGTTGAGACGTACACCTATGGATAGTCTGCATGTCGATAGTTTTCATGTGGATTAGTGATAAAACTTAAGAACAGTAAATACCTAGGTCCTGTGAACATTTTGTTGCAGACTCAGATCTTTTCAAGAGAAAGGTTGCAACTGTCGAAGGACTGGTTTGGCATGTTTAAGAGGGTTGTAGCAGTAGGTTACTATCCCTAACTAGCAACAACAATTACAACAATAAAACATACCTACAAGCCTACCTTATGAGTAGATCTATTCAGATTTGGAGCAGGCTTAATTGACCTCTTGTATTGACATTTTTGAGCATATTTTTGAGGGGTTTCTTAAAGCATCTTATTGAAGAATTGATGTGCATACTTGAGAGAAGCCTTTGAGCATTAGAGTAGTCATTAAACTTGTAGCAGTCCTCTTGAATAAGCCTTTGAAGAATTCATTAAAGGCTTTGATGAGTCACATTGAAGATCTAAGATTATGGAGAGTTCTTGGGGCACCTTGTGGAAAACCTTCTTGAAGGCATAACTTGAAGATTTGTAAAAGAAACTTGACTATTTGAGAATATTTTGAAGCAATGAAGTCACCTTGTAGTAGTTGATCTTGAAAGCATTCTTGGAGACATTGTTGACCTAGTGATGTATGACTGAAGTCTTCATGATGTGATATTGAAGAAAGTTGTTTGGGTGATATGAAGAGTTGCGGAGACACCTTTTGAGATTCATAAAGTTGTCATTGATGAGTTGACTTCCTTGGAGATTGTTTGAGGGTAGTGTTGAAGGTGAAGAGATTGAAAGGGCTTGTTGAATAAGATATTGGGAGTCGTGAAGAATCACTAAACTTATCTTAACGAATTGAAGTTTTGGGTTGGATCCCTAGAGGATAGGAGTCCTCAAGAAGACCGGGTTGGAGCCTGCACTAGAGATAGGATTGGATCCTTGGGGGTTTGAGCCTCATAGAGACAAAGTTGGTGCCTTGGGAATATAGGTTTGGAGCCTTAGAGGTTGGAGCCTCAAAGTGACAAGGTTGGAGCTTTGGAAGAGAGGGTTGGAGCCTCGTGAAGTCCAAGTCGGTGCTTGGCAAAGTACATGTTGGTGCTTGGTAGATTTGATGATTGGTGTCTTCATCTAGGGTTGGAGCCCTACACTATGTTGTACTTGATTTATTGTAAAGAAGAGGATTGAAGTCCTTGTTATTCTTGATTAATAAAAGTATTTATTCTTATTGTTCATTTTCTATTCTAATTATAAGTGATCTAACTAGTAAAAATAACAATTGAAAAGAAATATTGATTCACCCCCCCCCTTAGTATTTCCAACAACACACTACAACCTTCACAAATAAAATACTGCAGAAAAAACTAATGCGTTTGAAACTGAGAAATGCTAGCACACACACATAAAATATGAGACAATTATTTTTGGACAAATGTCCCCAGAAAAAAACCAACTTGGGAAAATCGGTGCAGTAGTGAGGGTTTTTATTATTATGTAACAATGAAAATTTGAGTACAATCTAAATGCCTGAAACTAGAAATCCACAACAAGAAAATATGGGCAAAATTATTGAAGGGAATTTAACCTTCCTCCACAAGCAATCCCGACACAACTTTCCTACAGAAAACTCAACCTCCTGAAGCTTTTGCATCACCCTCTGCATTGGACTGCACAATCACTATGATGTCTAGTCTCTGACTGGTCTCTGATGAAGTCGTTTTGTCTCGAGTTGCTGAGGAAATTGTCTCTCTGACCTTCAGGAACCTCTGCCCAGCCTTTGGAACTAAGAACAATTTTCCCTCTAGCAAATCGAGTTGCTTCTGAAGCAACTATGCAGTGCTCTGCACTGCCTCACTGGGATAACTCGACCCTCTTTTTGCTGCCTCTCTGGATTTGGAAATATTCCTCCAAGTTGTTGTCCCACTCACTACTTCGATCTCTGGCTGTCTCCGACAACTGACTGCTACTACTCAAGAAAATGATCTTCGAAGAAATCAAACTACTCAAGTGTGTTCTCCATCACCACATCGACCTTCTCTTATAATCCTCTGTTGGAGCACCAACGACCAAGATTAAAACATAATCGATGGCTAGGACTATCTTTGGACCGATCCGTGTGAGTTTCTAGATGATTCTCTCCTTTACTTAATTAATACTGATTAATTAACCATATTCCTTAAGTTTAGATTTAGGAAATATTTAAAAATTGGTTAATAATCTAATTAAGTCATTTCTAGGCGAAATTTCCAAAAATGATTTATGGGGTTTGGAGATCTCATGTATTGTACCTCTCCACCAAATTTCGTGGCTAGAACACATATGATGCTACAAAAATAACAATCCCAAGTAATATTGAGAAATCCTTACCTCATAAGGTAAGTGGCATTCCTCATATTTTCTATGGTTTCCCAGGTCTTAGCATTGGCTCCCCACTGGCAAAGTTTCTTGGTTCATAGCATTGGCTTCTCGTTGGCAAAGATGCCCTTGTAGCAACATTTCCTTCTTGTTGACAGTGATTCTGGGTGGTAGAAGTCGCTCCACGATGGATAAAGGGTAGTAGATTGGCTCCCCTCTGATGTCAACTTATTCTTTTAGATTCAAGAGTGTTCAACATATGAGCAGAGCAGAGATGAGCATAGATGAACAGGGACAAGCAGAGATGAACAGGGATGAGAAGAGATGGGCAAATATGATATGTGTTGATGATGAGATATTTGTGATGGGACACATGTTGTAGTCGGTAATTTTTCCCTAGATAAGAGGGAGTGTTAATTTTTGGCAGCTCAAGGATAAATTCCCTCCTTTGGACAATATTCCTGATCAAGAAACACCCCTCCCATCCCTTGGAACAATTTAATTTGGTTAAGGAAAAATATATTTTAATATGGAAACCCACATGTGCACAAAAAGGACAGGTTGACCCAAAAGGAAATTGGACACCCATGAATGGCTATAAATACAAGTCAAATGACCCTCATTTAGACATCATCATCATCATTTTTCTTTATTTGGTTTGGCTCACATAGGTCTGAAGTGGTATACAGAGATTGGTTCGTACAGGTCTGAAATTGCAAGGTCTGAAGCTCGCACATGAGATCCAAGGTTTTGATTTGCAGTCATAGGGTTGCCACATGGAATTTTCAGTTGCAACCATAAGCACACAGAATTCTCCGTGTGGTTGGATAGTTTCAACCACATGCACATACACTCTCTCTGTGTGGTTGGAAGATAAGGTTTCATTCCATTAGTTGACCGCAGAATTCGGCAGTTGACCGTAGATATTGACAGTTGACCGCAGGGTTCTAAATCATGGTTTTGATTATTAGCATTATTGGGGTTCATCTCTTGATTTTGTTTCGTTGACTTTCCTGGATAGTTTTGTGAATGAAGAAATGGATCATTTTAATCTCTCTTAGCTGAAACATTCAATGATAATCTAATAAGAAGAATAATTTGAAAGTGTTTTCCCCCTTTGTGGGATTTTTCCCTGGTCTTCGACCAATCCTGATGTCTCTATGTGTGAATGATTTTCTTCTATTGTTCCTTTATGTTTCGCTACATTGATGATGATATTGTTCTTTTTGTGTAATTGCATATGTTTTTGAATAATATTATGATGTTATGGGGTGAATTCAATGTGTAAATAATGAAATGCAATTATCTAAAGAAAAGAACAATTAGCCCTAAGAAAAATTAACACTTAAAGGAGGATCATGAAGGACTATGTAAGGGATGTGCTTTGGGGAATAATACAAGGAAACCATTTTCATGTAGTGACTCAAGGTCTAAAGAAATATTAGACCTCATTCATTCCAATGTGTGTGGATCAATGGCAGATAAATCTCTTAGAGGCCATCTATATTATGTAACCTTCATTGATGATCATTCTAGGAAGACTTGAAAAATTCAAGGATTTCAAATGAGAAGTGGATAACTTGATAGAAAGAAAGATAAATATTCTTAGATCTAATAATGGTGGTGAATATACATCTAAGGAACTCTTAGCCTTTTGCAAGGAAGTAGGTATTAAGAAGGAGATCGTAGTTCCCTATAATCCTGAACAAAATGGAGTAGTAGAAAGGAAGAATAGGACCATTTGAAGAATGCATTAGAACCATGGTATTTGATCAAGACCTTCCCAAATTCTTATGGGGAGAAGCAACAATGACAACAATATACATTTAAAATAGAAGTCCTCGTAGAATTCTTGAGAATATGACACCAGAAGAAGGCTTCTTGGGAAAGAAGCCATGTGTAGATCATCACCCTATTTTTGGATTCCCTACCTACATTCACATTCCTAAGGATAAAATAAAGAAGTTGTACTCTATTAGTTTAAAGGTATCTTTGTTGGATATAGCCTTTCATCAAAGGCTTAAAGAATCTACATAAAAGAAGGTCGTAGAATTGAAGTTAACATAGATGTAATATTTAATAAAAACTTTGCATACAAGAAGTCTAAATATATTCCAATTGAATCTGATGAAGAATATATCCCACTCTTTGAAGAAGAAGAGCAACATGAGAAAACACCTACAAATCAAGAAGACGAAGGACCAAGTGAACCCATTCAATCTACAATTATTTTTGATCTAAAGAAGAGGCCAAATTAGTTAAAAGCTACACTTGAAGATGCCAAAGGACATGGAGTAGTGAAATGTACTTTTAGACAAAGCAAGAAACCAAAGAGACACTCCGGATATGCATCTTATATGTTGAAAATAATTGAATTAGAACCAACCACATTTGAACAAGTCGCTCATCAGGATGAATGGAAGAAAGCCATGCAAGAAGAATATCAATCAATCATGAAGAATGGGGTTTGGGAAATTGTTCCTAGACCCAGTGACAAGTTCGTTATCACCTCCAAATGGAACTACAAAATCAAACATGAAGTTGATGGGAGCATATATAAATACAAAGAAAGATTTGTAGCAAAGAGTTTCTCTCAAAAGGAAGGTGTCAGCTACGAAGAAACATTTGCTCTGACAACCATGTACACTACTATTAGATCCTTGATTTATTTAGTAGCTACTATGGGATGGAACATCCACCAGATGGATTTCAAACCAACTTTCTTGAATGTAACCATAGATGAAGAAGTGTACATTGAACAACCAGAAGGTTTTGAGATACATAGTAGGGAATCTCATGTCTACAGGTTGAAGAAATCTCCATATGGCTTGAAACAATCACTTAGAGATTGGTATGCTAGAATGGATGCCTATGTTTTAAGAATTGGATTTGTCAAAAGCTCTGCAGACCCAAATATCTACATCAAAGTAGTAAAGAATGAACCAGTCATTATTCTATTATATGTGGATGATTTACTTGTTATAGATGTGGAGCATAGGATTCAAGAATGCAAAAATATGTTGGCAGCAGAATTTGAAATGAAAGATCTAGGACTTATGCATTACTATTTGGGCTTGGAAGTTTGGCAGAAACTTGGAGAAACCTATCTTGGTCAAGGAAATGATATCATCAAGATTTGACAAAAATTTGGTATGATGGATTCCAAGCCTATGACAACTCCAATGATCACCAATTTAAAGAAATTGAGAAGTTCAGATTCTAGCCTCATTGATCCTACATGTTATCATTGGTTGGTTGGCTCATTGATGTGTTTGGTGAATACTAGACCTCATATACCTTATATGTGTTATGTAGTGAATGTTCTAATTCAAATTCATTTAGATCCATATCATGATCATTGGATATATTCCAAGAATATTTTGAGGTATTTGTGTGGCACTATTCATCATTGTCTAAAGTATGATGGATAGGAGATCAAATTAACAAGTTTCACCGATTCAGATTGGGGTGGCAGTGAGAAGGATGGAAGAAGCGTTATTGGTGGTTGTTTTAGTCTGAGATCCATTATGCTTTCATGGATGAGTCATAAACAAATTCAGTTTCTTTGAGTAGTGTTGAGGCTGAATATGTTTTTTCTTGTGAAGTTGGAAAATAAGCAGTTTAGTTAAAGAAAATTCTATCATATTTGTTTGGAGGGCCCTTGGATCCCACAATTATAAATTTTGATAACAAAAGCAACATCAAAATGTTTGAAGACCTTGTGTTCCATGCCAAAACTAAGTATATTAATAATAAGTACCACTACATTAGGAATTTAGTACAAGATGGGGACATGAAGCTACAATATGTTTCGACAGATAAGCAAGTCTCTAATGTTTAATCTATTTTAGAAGCATGCTTGGACTGGTGGATATCTCTAATTTGGTTGAGGGAGAGATGAGTACCATAAAACTGCCTAGATGATGGTACTTGGGAGGACATCTTGGCCTAGTTAGTATTGAGATTTCATGTTGTGATTTCTAGATTCCGATGTGGGAGAGTATCTTGGTCTTATGGAGCTCTGGTTTAGTGTTGATATATGGATCCCTATGAGGGTTGGTGTCAGGGAATGGAGGTCTATAAGGTATCTATATAATACTAGGGTTGTAACTTGATGGAGCCTATTGAGGCAGTTGCCTTGATGACACCTTAGTCCCTATTGGGAGGATACCTTGGCAGTTAGGGTATCCCTATCATTACGTATGTTGCAACTCTTCTGTGAACATGTCAATTTGAGTTCATCCTTTTACTTATTTGTACAATTATGAATACCTCCCTAGTTAAGAGGGAGGGTTGAAAGTGTAACTATGGTCAGTCTTCATAATCGTTGTTATACTTTGTCATTATGTATTTATTGTAAAATTGAAAAAGAAGAAAGAGAAAATTATTTTGAAGCATGGTTTCATGCTCATATAATCTATTTATTAGGTCAAAGCCTCCATTATAGGCTTTTAGGGTTTTTCTTGATTCTTAAGAGTCTTTGTCACATTTATTAGACCCTTCTTCGGCTTTTTGTATCATGTAAAGAAAATTATTTTTGAGTCAAAATAGTTATTTGTCACCTCCTCACCAAGTCGGCCCTACCTTGATGAAGTTGGCCCAAATTGGACCTATTCAACCATGTGGAAGCAATATAAATAGAAGAAGAGATCAGCCTATTTGGCATCCATCCATCAACAAGTTCAATCTGCAGCAAAAGAAGAGGAAAAAGTGTGTGAGGTCAAGGAGAAAGAAGGAAAAATCAAAGGAATATCAAAATCAAAGTTTTTGGGAATCTCTCTCTCACATGTGCAATTTTTTCTAGGGTCTCTAGGCAAGTCGCAGGGGTTGAAATTTCTGCAATGACTACAGGTCCAAAATTCTAAGTTGCAGGGGGCCAAAATTCCAGATTGAAGCAGTTTTGAAGGAAGTTACTCTAGTATAGTGTTTATCTACTTGGAAGGAGGGTTGACTTGGTGATTGGAGGAGGTCTTTACCTATGTCAAAAGGTATTGGATTGTATCACTTTGACTTGGTTTGATTATAGAAGAAGAGTTTGACTGGGTTTTCCCCTAGAAAGGGGTTTTTCCTTGGCTGAGTGCCTACAACTTGTGTCTCTTGTTCTTGTGATATTCATGCTTTTTTTTTATTTGGCAATTGCTTGATGAAAGATAACATAATAAAGAAATAAAGAATCCAAGACAAATCACAAGTAATTATAAAGAAAAGAGGAATAAAAACCCTAATAACTACATGCATTGATTTCTCAACAGAAAATGATCTTCATTGTCATCGAAACATACATATCAGGTTATCTTCTTGTATTGTTACCTATCAATCCCAAGATGATGTAGACATATTAACCACATAATGAATTGACTTTAAAACAAATAGTTCTAGATTCACTTGTCTCAATTGCCTATATGCATTTCTGCAACATTCTTCCAGGTAGCAAAACCATATACCAACCAGATGACCAATACCAAAATATCAATATCATAGTTACCTCAAAATGATGGCCTTCAAGATTCCAGATTTTTCTTACTTGTTTCCTTTGAGATCAACATCCTTTTGAAAATTGTACAAAAATCTTCTTCAAGTTTTCGCTTTTTCCATTAAATTTCTTATGGAATGAACTAATCAACAAGCTAAACTATCTTCTTCCTTGGAGTTGTCATCGTAAACTCTCTCTCTTTCTTCAAGAGATCATATTTGATGTTGATAACTCTTCACATGCTTTTGTAATATGTTATCCCAAGGAGGAAAGTCATATCCCAAGCAGATCATTGATGTCAGAGTCACCATATCATAATAGACTTTTAGTTAAGGCATCATGTCAAATTATGTTACTAGCTCCCTCTAAAATCAACATTCCTTTGCATGTATTTGTCTCCATATTGCAGCAAAGTTATACTTCATCTTTCAAAAATTAATGTGTTCTGGATTGAACTCATCAATTGCAAGTTTCAACATCATGTTCATCAGGGTCCTTACAGTTCCCTCTTTCCATCATGCTCATCATCTTCAAGGAGTCACAAACAAACACAAGTGTTGCTTTGTTTTGTTTTGTTATCCTTCTCATCTTGATTCCTTTATTATGTACCTACAATTTTCATTGACAAGTAAAACCAAGAAAAATATACAAAGATAAAAAACATAATGTCAATTATGTCAATATATGGTTTCCATGGTATCTCAAAAGGGTATAATTTTAGGGTTCTAGTTACAAACCCTATATTTCTTAACCCTTATTAGGGTTTTAGAGGAAACATTATCCCTGGCGTTCTGATTTTAAGCCCTATGGTTTATCCAATTCAACCCTTGCTAGGGTTTTACCACATACCCTAGATTATTCTTCCAAAATTAGATTTGCAAACCCTAGATGTCAAGAACCATGGTTTCCTTAGAGGGAACAACCAATTAGGATTTTTCTTTCCTATGGTTAGTTTAATCTAGGGCTTAGAAACCCTGAATACCAAAAGCCTTCATGAATCCACAATCAACAAACCCTAGATGCAATGGGCTAACTGCAAAACCCTAAATACTTTTCAAACCCTTTAATCTTAAATAATCAACATGAGGTTGAGACGTATAAAAAAAAATTATACGTACCTTTGCAACTTACCACACTTCCTCTTTTCAAAGAGCAGGTCTATGTCAATACTTCTTCAACAAGTGTTTTATTTTCAACATAGGTACCTCAACTTCTCTTGCGTTGAGCTATTAGCTTTTTCTATCAATCCAAGATTGCTTCTTAGTGCAAGGATTATCCAATTCATCGAATATTGTCAAGCCAAACATTATCTCCTCTCAAGGATCCATGTCGGCTTTATGAGCAGTGCGACTGCGAATCCATCCATGGCTACTATGTACACCATTATTTTAGCGTAGATTCATAGGTCTTGACTATAAAGTCCTTCAAGAATTCTTTACAGAGCTTTCTTTTTTAGAACTGTCAACTCTGAATGTATAAGAGACACCTTCAAGATATTAAGAAATTTAGGGGGAAATTAATTAGATGATTTCTCTAACCTTAATAACTGCTTGTGATGTATCTTTACTTAACTTAATTAGCTTCTTGTTTGACTTTAATATTATTATGTATTATATTATCAAACAAATACCAAAGAATGAAGAATAATAAGATAATAGGATACAAGATGTAGCTATAATCCAGGGCCAAAACCTCTCCTTTTGAGGGGAAAACTCACAAGAACTCTTCTCTTCTTATAGAACTTCAAATGAAGAATTCGAAGACCTATGACCCTTGACAAACATCCCTCCAAGGCCAAGTTCACTTTCACAACTTCCAACAACTTTTCTAACAATTTTGACCCCAACAACTTCGACCCCCAACAACTTCTTGACTACAATTTTCAACTACTGCATAAACCATAACTCTTGCATGTGTGGAAAATATGGTGATTTATTCCTTCCTTCTCCTTCACTTTAATTGGTTCTTCCTTCTTTGGAACTTAGATTTCAAAGTATACCTTTTGGTGCCCTAACTCAACTTCTCTCTGCAATTCGATCTTGTTGCAGTGATGTAGCCCTAATTTGGCACGTGTGAGGAGTTAATATCCCAAAAACAACTTTCAAATACTTCATTCCTTTCATTCTTCTAGTCCTCCTTCTCTTAGCTCTTTTAAGTCTTCTTTTTATTGCTTAATCAAACTTCTTGTTGTTTTATTGATTTTTCCTTAAATGAGGTTGATGTCTCTTATATATAGGCTTCTTAGGGGGTCGAAATGGTGTCCATGAGGATGACTTGATCCTTCTTGTAGGCCGACTTTTTTGACAAGGTATTAGAGGGGTTTTATGAAACTTTTGACTTTACAAAACTTTTCTTTACGAGATACAACATGCCCAAAGGGGGCTTACATGTATTACAATGACTCTTTTGACTTCATAATTCTAGGAAAAACCTAGGAGCACTCAATGACCTACAAATAAATTTATCTTGAGCATGAAACCCATGCATCAAGAATGACAATCATATTTTTTTTTTAATATCAAATACATAAAATCATGATTACAGTAGAACATTATGAAGATTGAACCTAGTTACACATTTCAACACTCCCTCTTAGCTAGGAGGTATTCATAATCCATACACAGTGCTTGGAAATTCTCATAATAAGAGTCGGATTGGTAAGCCATCTCGTAAGCTATCTTTGTAGCTTATATCAGTGCATCTCAAACATATCAACCAAAATATTCACATAGAAAGGCCTTAACTAATAGCTCTATCTCTCCACAATATTAGAGCACAATGCTTGGGAGACCAATGATTCATAGACACTTTCATGATTGTCTATCAAGGCACACACCCCATCTAGATGTTCACTAGGTATGTCCTTCTAGGAAAATTCTTGTCTTGGATTAACACATCCTCAAGGAATTTCCTCTTCAACTACTCTTACCTATTGGATTCCCTACCACATCTCAAAGCGTATCAGAATTCAGATGATTACCCAAACCTCCATTCCTTCTTCATACAATGAAGACAATAATGATGTGTATATATCTCCATCTCAACTAGGGAGGATCTACACATTCCTATAAAAGGAATATTCTCAAGCTCCCTGAAGCGAACAAAGTTCCTTCTTAAGATTAATTACTCGAGAAGACTTGGAATATAAAGATATCCATAAGGATACAAATATTAAATATTAAATGTATGAATAAGAATGATGATACAATGAGAGTGAGAAGCTTTCTTATATAAGAAGCAGGTGACTCTTCATGGAGAGTCATGTCTCGTTTAGACATGACTCTTCAACCTAATTACTAATTAACTAATTATTATTATTATTATCATTTACATTATTTTACATTATTTCCTATATATTTATTCATAACATTGCCTTCCTCCTTAAAAAACATTGTCCTCAAAGCTTGTTAAAAGAAGTGTTGATCTCCTTTTTGGCTTCGAATGTATTTTTGTTTTGGAACTGTCATCTTTTTCAATACATGTTGATATGATCCTCTAAGTGACAAACAAAACTGTCACACTAAGAAAGGATCAAACCATCCTAAATTAATCTTCTGTGTAATATTTTGATCACTGGAATTTTGTAATGACTTGTCATCATAGGACTGGATTGAGGTTACATCACTCTTCTCTGGAACATCAATTTGTTGTTTATTTTCTGAATGGTCCCGATATGTAGCATGGTTGAGTTGTCTACTCCCATGATTCAGATGCCGATAGGGAACTTTTTTGGTTTGACATTCCATTATTAAGTGTGTGGATTTTTTTTGATTTACTTCAGGGGATGATGTTGTTTAGTTGGTTACAAAACCTTCACTTGGGATGTTAATCATCTGAACTGCAACATCTAAGTGTGTTGTTTCTTCACTTGTCTTCTTGAGTTGTCATATTCACGAGATCAATATTTGTTCCCTTATCTTCAACTTGGACTGTTACGACTAGAGATTTCGATACATCTTCTTGGGTAAATTGTTCTAACTTGTCTTTTAACACTTTCTTATCATCCTTAATTTTCTTAATTTGAGTGAGTAAACTTTGATTATGGTTTCTCATATGTAAAAGTTCTTTGGTTTCTAATTCATCAACATAATTTTCACTGTTTTGACTTTTAAGTTTTTCATCTTTCAGATCTCTCATTTGTTCTAATAAATTTTTATTAAGGTTCTTTAAACGCAAGGTTTCCTCTTCTTGTTCTGATAAGTGCTTCTTAAGTTCCTTCTTTGTGACCTTAGTCTTCTTCACTTGTGCAAGTAATTTTTCTACGTGGTCCTTGAGGCGAGAAATTTCTTCGTCTTTTTCCATTATTTCTTTGTAATGCATATCCACAAGATTTTTACGTTCGTGTTGTAACGTTTTCTTATTTTGCTAAAGTTTGGCTATTTTTCCGTTCTCTTAATCTTCTAGCTGCACTTTCTCAGTACACTAGATTACATCGTTTTGTAGGAGTGACGATGGACATTCGACTTGCAATTTGGATTCCATTTTCTTTTTCTCCTCATTAAAATTTGTGTGTTGTCACTTAAATATTGTCACTAATTGTTCTATATCTCTTGTGATTGATTGTTTTTGTGCATCACTTAAAGATTCGACTAAGGTAAAAGTTTTGTAACATTTTTGCAAACGATGTTTGATTTCTAAATGACTCTTGACAATTAGGGTATCCTTTTGAACAAAAAGGACATATTGCAAGGAAACCACTGCTTTAGGTGGATGACATCTTCTTGTTTTTTTTCTTTTCTTTTTTCACTTATTTTATCTCGCTCGTTTTTTTAATTATTTTTTATTGATATTTCCCTTTTTTTCACCTTTTTAATAATTTTTTTTTGAATAACTCTTCCTAAAATATTAGTCCCCTTTTTTCTATAATAACTTCCAACTAAATGCCCTTGCAATAAACTCACTTTTAAATGGCCCTTTTTATACCCTTATAATACTTTCTAATCGAAAAAGTTTGATTTTGCTTGGGATATATTAACTGTAATAATAGCAAAACTTCTATGATTTTTATGTTACATCCTTTGGACCATATATGTTAGTTGTATAATCAAGCTTCGAAATAAAAATCAATTTTTATGCTAAGGACAATAATTAAAAGATTAATGGCTCAAGCTATTTTCTGTAGTGTTGTTGCTTAGCGGCAAACGGATTAAGAAATTAATTTAATTAATTAATCACAGTTGAAACGTAGGGATGTGTCCAAAATAAATTTTGAATTGTTAAATTGTACAATGTCAAAGTTGAGTCAGATGGTAGTTGATGGTTGTCTAATTACAAGTTATTTTGCAAGGACAAAAGTAGAAGTTGACTATTTGGGCCAGCGTATGTGGGGTTGCACAAGGCTTTGTGTGGCTGCAAGGGGTGCAACAACACTGTATGGTTTGCGGAGGGAGAATTCAGTTGGCAGCTTGGCGTGTGGCTTGTGTGTTGCGTCAGAGTGGTGGACAACGTAAGGGCGAGTGTGGTTTTGTTGTAGGCGGAATTGGCTAGTAGTGAGCAACAGAAGAACGACAATGTAGTTGGAAAAAGAGGCAGTGGTGATTCGATGGCAAATGAAGGCAGCGTCGTGGGTGACCGAAGAGACAGCGAGTAGAAACCGTTGGGGTTTCAGATGGCGAGTGTAGAATGGGAATTTGTGGATGGTTGGATATGGTTGTTGTTCGATTTTGTTGGTAGCTAACAGACATGATTACAATGTGGGTAGTGGAGCTAGAAGTGGTTGCAGTCGAACGGTTAAATGGTAGTTGGTGGAAGAGCAGTTTGGAGGGTGGTCGAAGAATGCAGTGAATAACAATGGTTATAGGCAATAGTTGATTATGTAGCAGAATGTTCAGATGATGATTGTGCGAAGTGGTTAACTATTGTGGGGGATTGATAACAAAGGGCCTTGGCTAGGGCTTGTTCAGTGCTAGTGGTGGCGCTAGTGTTGCGGCTTTGCCAGCAGGGGATGTCTTGATGGTACAACTAGGTAAGTCTAATATTTTATATATATTTATATATATATATATATATATATATATTAATTATATATTATATAATAGATATATATATAGATATAGATATTATTAAATGTATTTATATATATATATATATATATATATATTATATTTAAATGTAAATTTTTTTGAAACACTTTTTTTTTTGTTATATATATAATATGATTTGAATTTTTTTTCTAATATATATTGACTTCTTTTTACTTTTGTTTTTTTTGTTTTTTGTTTTGCCCGATGACGAGATGGAGAAACTCCAATTGTAGTGAAACACTTGAATCACAACGACAACACAGTTGACGACAGCTTGATGGCCAAAGGCCTAGTGATCAGCCAAATGTGGCTCTGATACCAAATGAAGCAAACAAAGTTCCTTCTTCAAATTAATTAGTCCAAAAGACTTGGAATATAAAGATATCCACGAGGATACAAATATTATATATTAAATGTATGAATAGGAATGATGATACAATGAGAGTGAGAAGCTTGCTTATATACCAAGCATGTGACTCTTCATGGAGAGTCATGTCTCATTTAGACATGACTCTTCAACCTAACTACTAATTAACTAATTATTATTTATTATTATTATCATTTACATTATTTCCTATATATTTGTTCATAACACTCCCTTTTAACAAGGGACTTGCCCAATCTCCCTCTCAACTAGGGATTTATTTCCAACAACAACTATCTGCTCTTTGGTGGAGATCATGGTATTATCAGCTGCTTGTAGGGCTCCTCTTTTTGCATCATGTCATGAACTTCATCTTCTTCATTATGGAGCCTTCTTCATCATAACTTATTTGTAGGGCTTCAATCATCTATGCCTATCACTTCCCTTCAACGAACCATAGGGTTGAACCAATAGTCATGTCATACTTTTCTTCATCGGAAATTGATCTTCTAGTCCACATCTAGCTTTCCTTCATACAACTACCTCTTCCAAATCATGTTTCTTTCAGGATCTTCCATCCAATCTCATGAGTATAGGTTGTAGGTGACTTTCTACAACCCTCTTTCGGTAGCCCTGTAACAAACCAACCAGATGCTTTCAAAAATCAAAATGAACAATAAATCAAAGCTACCTCTTTATTATTGAAATATGTAACTAGGTTCGGTCTTCATATTGGCATATTTAATTATGATTTTAAATATTTAATGAAAAGAGAAAAAATAATTTTATTATTTTTGTTCTTGAGGCATGGGTTTCACGCTCAAGGGAAATTTATTTTTAGGACAAGCACCCATTGAGTGCTTCTAGGTTTGTCATAAAGTCAATTGAGTCATTTTCATGTATTGAAGACCCAATTGGACATGTTACATATTGTAAAGAAAAATTAATTGAGTCAAAATAGAGTCAAAACACCCTCCAAGACTTCATCATGGCACAAAGATCAAGTCGGATTACATGAAGGGACAAGTAGGCCTCAAGAAAGCAATTCGTGCCCCTCACAAGCTTATAAATAAGAAGGAACTTGACCTCATTTTCACACTCACTCAAGAAAGTTTGATCTCCTCAAAATAGAAGTTGGAAAAGGATGGAGAAGAAGAAGAATATCAAGATCGAAGTTTTTGGGCCTCTCTCTCTCTCTTTCGTTAGGGTTTTTATTGTTTCTAGACTAGACGAAATTTTGAAGCTGCATCAAAGTTGTGAAGCTGCAAGGTCGAAGTTGTGAAGCTACCTCTACATCAAAGTCGTGAAGCTACTAGGTCGAAGTTGTTGAAGTTGCATCTAGGTCGAATTTGTTGAAGCTACTAGGTCGAAGTCGCAAAAATTGTTGTTGGGGTCGAAGTTGCTGGAAAAGTTGTTGGAAGGCCAAAGTTTGTTGTTGGAAATTGTGGAAGGAAAGCTCATCAAGAAGGAAGGTTGACTTGGTCATGGAGGGTCTTGGTCAAGGGTCATAGGTCTTGGAATTCATCAATTGAAGTTCTATAAGAAGAGAATATTTCTAGTGGTTTTTCCTCTCAGTTGGAGAGGTTTTGGCCCTGGTTGATCGCCTATATCTTGTGTCCTATTGTCTCATTGTTCTTTATGATTTGGAAGTTGTTTGGTGATAGAGAAAACTAATAATAATAAATGAAATAAGAATTTAATCAAGTAAAGTAAAAATACATCACAAGCAGTTATCAAAGTAAGAGAAATCACCTACACTTGTTTCCCCCTATATTTCTCAACATGGAATTATAGCTAAGGTGACTACATCAAGGAAGGGGAAACACAAAGAAAGATACTTTAGGGCTGAAGTATAAAGAGATAATCTTGAAAACATCAAGAGCATCAATCATTAAGAAGGACTAACCCTCTCATCATATTGAAAGGGAATAATTAAAAGCATCAAAGAAGACCACAAAACCCTAGCTCATCCAAAGAAGGGTTCCACTATTGAAGCGTTCTTTGGAAACTCACACACTCTACAATCATTATCACGAGGAATGAAGAGAAAAGCTCTTTTGGGTTTGCTTTTTTGGGCCATATTCTCCACACATGTGAAGTATTAAGACATCCTTCTACAATAGCAAGTATCGAACTGCAGCCACCATCAAGGATCATGTTTTGTGCCAAGAAATGTATCCTTTGCAAGCCGAAATAACAAGACAAAGAATTCAAGTCAAGCAAAGTAGAAAGGAGGAAAATTTTCCCATCTTCTAGCCACACATGTGAACTAGGGTTATTGCATAAATTTTGAAGAAAGGCTTAAATTTGAGGTTGTGAAACAAGTTTAACTAACATTGTCTTGAAAAAAAATAAAAATAAAAAAATTGTCATCGTCATCAAGGAATCAATGTGATCTCCCTTTGAGCCAAGGATCACTTTTGAGGAAATACATCTTCACCAAGAAGAAATCTTCTATTATTTACATCATCATCAAAATCAAGAAGGCATCAAGTTGAAAATTTCATCATCTAGGAGTATCTTCACTTGACAAGTAAGTATTTTTATATCTATATTTGAATACAAGGAGAGCAAAAAATTGGTTGGGTCATCAAACTTTCTTGCATGGAAGAAGAGGACAGATTTGATCCTCATAAGAAATGAATTTGTTTGTCATGTTATGGGTTTAATTGTTGAACCGCCAAAAGAAGAAGCTCAAGCTCTACAAGATGAAGATATCAAAAGAAGAAGGAATAAAATCATACTTTATGAGGGTGTCAGAAATAAGAGAACAACTCCAAGAGTTGGGAGAAATTATGTCTGACAAGGAAACGACTACCACAGTGCTCAATGCACTACCAGAGGAATGGGGTATCTTCACATCAAAAATCTATGGGAAGAAGAAAGCTAATCCATTCAATGAACTATGGTCATTGTGCAAAATCAAAGAAACCAGGTTGTAGGAAAAAATTAATGTAGGATCAAGCGAGCAAGCTCAAGCATTTTTTTCCATGGCTAGAAGAAGAGGAAATTTTGGGAAGCTTAGTTCTCAGAAAAATAAAATGTTGAAGGTTCATTGACATGGCTATCATGAATATGGGCACCACAAGAGAGATTTTTCAAATATCAAGAAGGAAAAAACAAAAGAGGAAGGTAAGAATTCCATATCACTGAAGAAGTGGAAGAAGCTGAAAAGAAGAAATCCAAGAAGGAGGAAGTAAAATATCTCTACTATGATTGAGATAGTCTTCCTCACCTAGTTCTTTTCAAGTTTATGTTTCAAGTTTTTTGTTGTAAAGTATAACTATCATGGTAGGAATCACTAGAAGCATGATAAGATGCATAATGTTAGGATATGTCATCATAGAAGCATATGATCGAAAGAAAGAGCTTGTGACATCATCATAAAGAAGAACGAAAGATAGCTAAAATAGAAATCTATGGTTGCCACCTATAGACGGATGTAGCTCTTGGTAACCTCATTAGAATCGTAGGTAGTAATTATGGGAAAAAGAAATTCATATAGTATATATCTCATCATACATCACTCAGAAAGAACATTTGTAGGATGAGGATGATCAAGATCCTCTATTGGAATCTTCATTGGAAGGTTCACCTACTAGAAGAAGCAAGTGTCTCACCAGGAATTCCAACTTATATGGGATTCATGGGATGATGGTATGATGTCAAAATAAGTGAAGCAGGTCAAGGGATTGAAGTTATTTCAATCAATGAAGCTACTGAAGGAAGTCTAGATGACCAAAAGAAAGAGATGAGGTATGTATGCTTGTACTTGGTAAAATAGAGTCATGTCATATGGTTGCAGATATCATGAATGAGTGTTCTAACTCAAGAGCATGATAAAAAGAAAGGATCTCCTCCCATGAAAGGATGCATGAAGGGATGATTCACACATTGACTAGATGAAATCAACATAATATGTCCTCATATGAAATATGAGGTGGTTGACAAAGTTGAAGGAACTATGATTAGAAGTTTTTGGGAGGAAATGTGTGAATAAAGAAAGGAAGAGATCATGAAAAATGCAACTATGGAGAAGGAAATAAACATCCAAGGACTAGAAGATTTGACTATGATATATCCATGGGAAAGATATGAAGATCTTGAAAATTTTTGAAAAAGAAAGAGACCTTTGACATTGTATATATTTTTGGAGATGTGTCAATATGTATGCATGATGTTGATGCAAACAACGAGATGTCATGATGAAAGACCATCACAAAGGTGTTTTTTATTTAATGTTCATTTTATATTTTTGAACAATATCTGGATGGGCTAATGTAGGGCTACCAAATTAAGAGTTGTAGATGTCATCTACAACTGACACTCATGTGGTAGGATGAAATATCTTGAAGGAAACATGACGCGAAGAAGGTAGCAAGGTATGAATGAAAACCCATATATGGACTAATGGATTACTTTCCAATGAAAGAAAGGATGGCATGACTGACATGATTCATTAATGAAAGTGATAAATGGTTGACGCCCTATGGAGAATTCCCAAAAATATGAAGACTCCTATATAAAGAAAAATAATTTCATGACATCGAAAGGAGGAGCTCTTCAAGCAGCTGGTTGTCCCATGATCTCCACCTAAAGAGTTGTTAGAAATAAGTCCCTGGTCAAGAGGGAGCTTGGTCAAGTCCCTGATTAAAAGGGAGATTGGGTACATTCCTTTTATAGGAATAAGTACATTCCTTTTACAGTAATAAGTACATTCCTTCATTGGAATGGGCATATCCTCCCTAATTGAGAGGGAGAGATAGACACAATTCTTGTCTTCACCTGGGAAGATAAAATGGAGGATTGGGTAAGCATCTGGCATCTAATACTCTTTGAGAATGTGGTAGGGAATCCAAGATAAGAGTATTCGTAGAGGACTGATATTCTTTGAGGACAAGGCATCCAAGATAAGAATAGTCCTGGTGGAACATACTCTGAGAGAACCTGGGTGGGGTATGCTCTGAGAGAGACAATGATGATGGTGTTTATAAACCATTGATCTCGTCAGCATTGTGCTCTGATCTTATGGAGAGATAGAGTTGTTAGACAAGGCCTTTCCATGTGACAATGTTGGATGATATGATGCTATACAAATGGGTTGCCAATTCGACTCTTCTTATGAGAATTCTTCAAATTGAGAATGTCCAAGTACTTTGTATGGATTATGAATACCTCCCTAGTTAAGAGGGAGTATTGAAATATGTAACTAGGTTCAGTCTTCATAATGACATATGTAATCATGATTTTATATATTTAATGAAAAGAGAAAAAAAAAATACTATTTGTGTTCTTGAGGGATGGGTTTCATGCTCTAGGGAAATTGATTTTTAGGTCAAGCACCCATTGAGTCCTTCTAGGTTTGTCATAAAGTCAATTGAGTCATGGTCATGTATTGAAGACCCATTTGGGCATGGTACATATTGTAAAGAAAAAATTATTGAGTCAAAATAGAGTCAAAAGACCCTTTAAGACCTAATCATGGCACAAAGATCAAGTTGGCCTACATGAAGGGACAAGTATGCCTCAAGATAGCAATTTGTACCCCTCACAAGCCTATAAATAAGAAGGAATTAAACCTCATTTGCAAACTCACTCAAGAAAGTTCGATCTCCTCAAAATAGAATATGGAAAAGGAAAAAGAAGAAGAAGAAGATCAAGATTGAAGTTTTTGGGCCCCTCTCTCTCTCTCTTTCGTTAAGGTTGCTACTGTTTCTAAGCTAGAAGAAATTTTGAAGTTGCATCAAAGTTGTGAAGTTGCAAGGTCGAAGTTGTGAAGTGGCAAGGTCAAAGCCATGAAGATGCAACGTCGAAGCTATGAAGTTGCCTCTACATTGAAGTTGTGAAGCTGCTACATCGAAGTTATTGAAGCTACATCTAGGTCAAAGTTGTTGAAGTTGCATCTAGGTTGAAGTTGTTGAGCCGCATCTAGGTCAAAGTTGTTGAAGCTGATAGGTTGAAGTCGTAGAAATTGTTGTTGGGGTTGAAGTTGTTGGAAAAGTTGCTAAAAGGTCGAAGTTTGTTGCTGAAAGTTATGGAAGGAAAGCTCATCAAGAAGGAAGGATGACTTGGTCATTGAGGGTCTTGTTCAAGGGTCATGGGTCTTGGAATTCACCAATTGAAATTCTATAAGAAGAGAATAATTCTTGTGGGTTTTCCTCTTAGTTGGAGAGGTTTTGGCCCTATCTAATCACCTATATCTTGTGTCCTATTGTCTCATTTTTAATATGATTTGGTAGTTTGATGATAGAGAACACTAATAATAATAAAGGAAAGAAGAAGTTAATCAAGTAAAGTAAAAATACATCACAAGCTGTTATCAAAGTAAGAGAAATCACCTACACTTGTTTTCCTCTATATTTCTCAACATTTATGATAGCCTTTTCGTCATGGCATCAGGTTCTTGTAGCATCAATATCCCGCACATGTATGGATCCATATCCAATACATTCATTATCAAGGTTCTTCTTTTGCAGTATACATATCAGGGTCTTCATACCTTCTTCCCTGAAGATGTTATATCTAATTCTTCTAGTTATTGGATGTTGATCACTTATCTTATCTTATGTGACTATAATTACATCTTTCACGAACTCTTCTTCCTTTCTTCACATTGTTAATCTAGGTTTTCATTGATGTCAATATGCCATTGACTGAGATGTCAATACTCTTGAGAAGCCTGGTTCCAGCTGATGATGTCTTGCCCTAAGAAGTTTCCAAGTGTTTGATTGGTGATTTAGTCCCTAGGTACAAACCCTTGATGCGAATAACTACACTTGATGAAACCATACGTGAGATGATGTTATACTATTATATATCCACATTTAATGATGGTACTTGATGAGGGTTGGAAGACTAAGTGATGACGTGATTGATGATTGAAAGAGACTTTCCTAATGATACTGCCTATAACATATCATTGCACCATTATATGATGACACGAGATGATACACTCATAATGACATAAATGTAGCACTCCTACATGATGACACACTCATACATTGAAAACAATGAAGAACCCATTGTCCCAAACATTACTCATGTTGTCCTAAACTTTTTTATGCATAAAATTTAAGGACGGTCACAAAGAAAAATAATTGTTGCCATCTTAGAGGTAGAATTATTCCATGAGACATACATCATCTTAAAGAGCATACTTTTTCCTTTCCAATGAGCCATTACTAAGGCTGAAACTTCAAGAGGTTTGGGAGAAATGAATTTTTGAAGTTAATTTATATAATTATGACAGTGAGCCGACCTGTGTTAAGCCAATTTATGTTGGCTAAACTACAGAGACGTGTCTTTTCATTTTCGTGTGAAAACCTCTATTCATTAGAGTTTTTGAGATCATTATTTAGCACAGAATTTGGACAAAAGGCAGAGAAGCAGGGCAGAGGCCGAGGAGGACTAAAAGATTACTATTTGGGGCAGCTTTTTTTATTATCTTTCTAGCTTAGACTATTGCAGCTCTGTGGTAGCAACCTGTGGAGACTTGTTTCAAGGTTCAGATTTGAAGGAAAGTCACCTATAGGAGGCTAACTCAAGCTCGGACTGTGATCAACCTCTTGGAGGCACAATTTTTTGAGCTCGGGACAGTCACCTTACCTCAGACTTCAGTTCGGATTACAGTCTTGTAACTTATCTTTGTTGTGGACTATCACAACAAACAATGAACAGAAAAGCTTGGACTATAGTAGTCGAGTAGTGAGAGTTTCCTGTGGGTATTTTGGAGCTGTAGGGTGGTGCAGCTGTAGGAAGAAGGCCAAGCTGCTACAGCCTGTTGGAAAACGGTTGAAAGGCCTTGAAACAAGGCTGTAGGGTCTTCTAGGAGCAGTGAGTAGAAACAGCATCATCTTGGAGCAAGGCTGCAGCTATGGAAGGGCTGGTTGAACAGGTTTATGAGGGATGTAGCAGTGGGTTACTAGCTCTAACCAAAAACAACAATTACAACAATAAAATAGACCTACAAACCTACCTTATGAGAAGATCTATTCAGATTTGGGGCAGACATAATTGACCTCTTGTGAAGCAGATTTGTTGACACTTTTGAGCTTTTTTTGAGGGGATTCATAAAGCATCCTTTGAAGAATTGATTAAAGGCCTTGTTGAGTCACATTGAAGATCTAAGAATGTGGAGAGTTCTTGGGGCATCATGTGGAAAACCTTCTTGAAGCATAGCTTGAATATTTGTAAAAGCAACTTGACTATTTGAGAATATTTTGAAGCAATGAGGACACCTTGTAGTAGTTGATCTTGAAAGAATTCTTGGAGACATTATTGACCTAGTGATGTATGACTAAAGTCATCATGAGGTGACCTTGGAGATCTTGTTAAGGTGACATGAAGATTAGTGGATATACCTTCTAATAAGATAAGGTTGTCATTGATGACGTGACGTGGAGACTACAGTGAAGTTGAAGATTGACAAGGCTTGGTGAAAAAGATTTTGGGAGCCGTGAGATACTATCAAACACATCTAGACGAAGTACGAGAGTGGGTTGGAACCCGGAAGGTTGGTGCCCAGAGGTTGGAGCCTCGAACAACAAGGTTGGTGCCTTGGAGAATAGGGTTGGAGCTCTAGAGGATCGAAGTCCTCAAGAATCTAGGTTGGTGCCTGAAGAACGTAAAGGGTTGGAGTCCTTAGGGTCAGTGCCCCAAAACTGACAATGTTGGTGCCTTGAAGGATAGGGTTGGAGCCCTATAGGATTAGAGTCCTCAAGAAACCTGGTCAGTGCCTGAAGTAGATATAGGATTGGATTCCTTAGGGTCAATGCCTCAAAATTAACAAGGTCAGTACCTTGGAAAGTCCAAGTTGGTGCTTGGAAATAGGTTTGTGCCTGGAAGATTAAAGATCGGTGTCTTAATCTAGGGTTGGAGCCCTATATAACTTCTACGTGATTCATTGTAAAGATTATATTAATAAAATCATTTATTCTTAATGTTCATTTTGTGTTCTAAATATAAGTGATCTATCTGGTAAAAGTAACAATTGAAAAGGAATACTGATTCACCCCCCCTCTCAGTATTTCCAACACACATATTTCTTTCCCAGGAACCTCGATACATAGTTCCTTCATCATAGGAACCATAGTTTCCAACCACCTCATATTCTTCATGAGGTCATATTAGGTTGATTTCATTTTGTCAATATCAGAAGAGTTCTAGGTAAATTATCTACATGCCTTCATGCATCACTCTAATGGAAGAGATCCTTATTCTTCGATCATTCTCATGAGATAGATAATTCAACCATATTATCAACAACTATATGACATGACTTTATATATCAAATATATACATACCTTTTCCTTATTTTGGTCATGTACACTTCCTTTTAGCATCTTCCTTTTCTTGCTTAAATATGAAAGTAATTCAACCAACTCAACATGTTGCACATCCTCATCCTCATACCTTACTAGTGGATCCCACACAAGGTGGAATTGGGACTATTTGTGAGGCACTTGCTTCTTCGGAGTAGAGACGAATCTTATTATAAATATTCTAGTGGAGGATGTTGATGATCCCCATTCTGCAAATACTCCTTTCTAATAGTGATGATGTATGATGATATCTCTTTATCTTGCTAGATTAATTTTTCCAACCATATAGATTGCTACTTTGGTTGTCCTTGTATGCTTCTAATGAAGATTCCATGAGCTACTTCCTTTCTATGATGACTTCTTCAACCATATAGACATCTACTTTGGTTGGCCTTCCATTTCACTATGATGGTGTCATGTATATCTCAGCTATAATGCATCCTATCATTCTTGTGATGCATTCCATCATAACTACTATCTTCTTACAGACAAAGTGAAGGAGGTTACTTTAGTCATAATAAAGGTCTTTCACTTCCTCCTTCTTTGACTTCTTTTCAAGTTCTTCTATTTCTTCGGTGATATGGGCTTCATTTATATCTTTTCTTTTCTTGTTGTTCTTCTTGAGTTTAGGAAAATTCCTCTTAAAGTGTCCATATTCATCACACTCATAGCATTGGATCTTTGACATGTCAAGATTCTTTTTTTCCTGAGGAATCAAAATTTCCAAAGTTCCCTTTCTTTCTAGCCATAGTTGCATATGATTGAGTTTGTTCACTAGATCCAACATCGCTCTTTGCCTTCAACCTAGTCTCTTCAATCTTACATAATGACCAAATTTCACCAAATTGAGTGGCTTCCTTCTTTCCATATATACTTGATACAAAGTTGCCCCATTCATCGGGTAGCGCATTGAGCACAATGGTGGTAATTTATTTATCATACATTATTTCTCATAATTCTCGTAGTTGATCTCTTATTTGAGATACCCTCATAAGGTATGAGGCTACCCCTTCCTCCTTTGATACCTTCATCTTGTATAGTTCAGTTCTCAATGATATAAATTCTCCTACAGTACTTACAGAAAACAATTCTACCAACTTTTCATAGATATCTTTTGATTTCTCCAACTTTGCTACATAAGGGATGAGGGAATCCTTGATTGATTCTATGAGGATTCTTTGATCCATTATTTCCCTTTTCATATACTTTGATATTGCTTGAGCTTGCTCTTGATATGGTTTGGAGATTGAACCCTTAACATAACTTCATTCTCTATGAGGATCAAATTTGTCCTCTTTTTCCATGAAAGGAAATTTGACGATCCAACCAGTTTGTTGATCTCCTTGCAAAATGAAGTCATGTTAATAGCATATTCAGACATAAATAGAAAATACTTACTTGTCAAGTGAAGATTCTCCTTTTTAATATGATATCTTCAACTTTATGCCTTCTTGATGATGTTGAAAATTGAAGATCCCTTCTTGATGAGGGTTTCTTTCTTGAAGATGTCTTCCTTCTTGACAATGCTTCCATTTTCAAGAGAGGGTCATAGTCTTGATTCCTTTGATAATTGTGGAAATGATTTTTTTTCCTTGGATGATGATTGTAGAATGTGTGAGCTTCCCAAGAATGCTTCGAGTGTAGAATTCTTCTTTGAATGAGCTAGGGTTTTTTGAGGTATTCTTCTTCCACAAAGTGTTGATCCTTCTAGATGATATGATTCTTGAGATGAGATGGTTAGTCCTCTTTGATGCTCCTTAATTTATTCCTTCAAGAATATTTGTGGATTAGTCCTTCTTAGTGATCTTCTTCAAGCCGCATTTCCTTGATGTTGTCACTTTAGCTCTAAAACCATGTTGATAAATCTAGGGACGACTTAATTAGAGGATTTCTCTAACCTTGATAAATGCTTGTGATGTATTTTTACTTAACTTGATTAAATTCTTCTTTTTCTTGTTTATTATTATGTCTTACATCATCAAACAATTACTAAACAATGCAGAATAATATGACATGAGGACACAAGATGTAGGCTATAAGTTAGGGCTAAAACCTCTCCTCCTGAGAGGAAAACCCACAAGAACTCTACTCTTCTTATAGAAATTCAAATGAAGAATTCCAAGACCCATGACCCTTGAAAAAGACCCCTCCAATACCAAGTCCACATTCACAGCTTCCAACAAATTTTCTAACAATTTCGCCCCCATTAACTTCTCCAACAACTTTGACCCCCAACAACTTCTTGACTGAAATTTTCAGCTACTGTAGAAACCCTAGCTCTTGCACATGTGGAAAAGATGGTGATTTCTTCCTTCCTTCTCCTTCATTTGAATTGGTTCTTCCTTCTTTGGAACTCATCTTGCAAAGTAAACCTTTTGGTGCCCTAACTCAACTTCTCTTTGCAATTTGATCTTGTTGTAGTGATGTGCCCCTAATCTTTGCACGTGTGAGGAGATAATAGCCCAAAAACAACTTTCAAAGACTTTGTTCCTTCCCTTCTTATAATCCTCCTTCTCTTCACTCTTTTAAGTTTTATTTTTCTTGCTTAATCAAACTTCTTGTTGCTTGATTGATTGTTCCTTAAATGAGGTTTATGTCTCTTATATATAGGCTTCTTAGGAGGTCGAATTGCTTTCCATGAGGCCGACTTGATACTTCTTGTAGGACGACTTATTTGACATGGTCTTGGAGGGTATTTATGACACTTTTGACTTTACAAAAAAAAATATTTACAAGACACAAGATGCCCAAAGGGGTATTACATGTATGACAATGAGTACTTTGACTTCATAATTCTATGACAAACCTAGGAGCACTCAATGGGTGCTTGACCTACAAATAAATTTATCTTGAGTGTGAAACCAATGCATCAAGAATGAAAATAATAAATTTGTTTTTTAATATCAAATACATAAAACCATGATTACAAAAGACATTATAAAGACTGGACCTCTTTACGCATTTCAACGCAAGACATAGTATTGCTTCCACATACAAGATATTTCCATATATGAGTCAGTGCAATGTTTCATCAAGATCAATTTATAGTAGTGTGTTATTGATCACTAATCACTAGGATATAAAATGTGACCATTATAATGTAATGACGTATCAATTTCACATATAGATTTTTGACCCATAGTACAAGGTTACATTTGTTGCCATGTCACAATATACAATGATCATCGTCATCACAATCTTTCCCATCCTTCTTCTGTTTTTATTTATTTATTTTTATTTATTTATTTTTTTTATTTTTATTTTTTTTTTTTTTTTTTTTTTTTTTTTTTTTTTTTTTTCGGGTTAGTTTTCTATAGATTGCAATCCATCCTTTGGACATTTAACCATAGAATGATTATTGTATATAATACGAGCCATTGTGTGTTTAATATGATCTAACCCATGTGTAAGTCAATGAAAGGAAAGTTGCAGTTCAAAATGAGCCATTGAATGATGTAGCATTGAGAACCACAATACTATTGCAAACCATACAAAACAACTGCAAACTATTCCCATAGATTCAACCTTATGCAAAAATACGAGCCATTGTAGCCATGCGGTCCCTGGCTAATATTTGGAATAACCACGAGTCACACTGTCATGTACATTTTGATGCCACTCTGTAGTAACACAATTCCACATAGAGCGATGTCATATGATGCCACTATGTAGCAAACCATAGAACATAGTGAGCCAAATAAGCAATCACGAGCCTCATAGGACTATATACACCCATTGTAATGAATTGCGACCAGATACTTGAGAGAATATAGAGTCATGCAAGCCAACGTGTAAAGTCCACACGCCATAAGGTATAGAATACCACATATAAGATATTTCCATATATGAGTCACTGCAATGTTTCATCGGGATCAATTTACAGTATTGTGCTATTGATCACTAGAATATAAAATATGACCAATATAATGTAATGATATCTCAATTTCACATATAGATTTTTGAACCATAGTACAAGGTTACTTTCATTTCTATGTCACAATATGCAGTGACCACCATCATCACGATCTTTCCCAACCTTCTTTTGATTTTGTGTTTTTTCGGTTACTTTTCTATAGATTGCGATCTATCCTTTGGACTTTTAACCTTAAAATGATTATTGTATATAATACAGGCCACTGTGTGTTTAACACGATCCAACCCTTGTGTAAGTTAATGCAAGGAAAGTTGAAATTGAAATCGAGCCATTGAATGATGTAACATCAAGAGCCACAATACTAGTGCAACCCATATAAAACAATTTCAAACTATGCCAAGACATTCAACGTTATGCGAAAATCTGAGTCATTGTAGCCATGCGGTCCCTGGCTACTATATGGAATAAGTCATGAGTCACATCGTCATGTCAATTTCGATGCCACTGTGTATTAACATAAGGCCACACAGAGTGAATCCATATGATGCCACTGTGTAGCGGACCATAGCACGTAGCAAACCAAATAAGCAATCATGGGCCTCATAGGACTGTATACACCCACTGTAATGAATTGTGATTGGATACTTGATCGAATACAGAGTCATGTAAGTTGACGTGTAAATTCCACGTGCCATAGGGTATAACATACCATAGAATGTGAGCCCTTAGAAATATAGTTGGAAATATATACGAGTCAGCACTCCTTAGACAATTTTTCAACAAATGACTCACATCTTCAGAGATAAAATTTATATCCAAGTCATCATAATATGCCATTGTACGTTACTAAATTCACTACCATTATCTCATTAAATGAGAGCGTACTCATTTTAATCCACAAGTAACAAGAAAGTTAATATGACCCATTGTTTTGTCATATATTAGCTAGCGAGCCATGTATATGAACATCATGAATCATATGATGCACAAAAATGCCATCATATCATCCCAAAGTATGTGAGCCTAAAAAAATTTCCAAGCCAATGTCATAGAACCACAGAGGATGAGCCTCAGGATTTAAAGCAAGCCACAAAAGATATAAGAAGTTGTCACCACCATCACATGATCTTTTGAGATGCATGTTCACAAAGTCCACAGGATCGGGTCTTCTAGAGTCACCACAAAGAATTTTTTTATAGATATTTTTCGAGGATGCCAACAATAATGTGATATTAAATGAACCTTTTACATAACCATAGCTCTGAAACCATGTTGGAAAATTGAGAGGCTTAAAACTTAAATTATCTTTTCCTTTCTTTGATAATTGTTTGTGAAATTTGTTGACTTCTTATTTATTTATTTATGTTTTTCTTCATCAAACGATTATCAAAACGTAAACATAAAGATAACATAAACAAAAGAACACAAGATGTAGGCTCCAAGACAGGGAAAACCCCTCTGAGGGGAAATCCCAGAAAAAATATCTTCTTATAGAATCAGATCAAATGAGATATCCAAGACCTATGACCATAGAAAATTTACATTTCTAGATTCCAAGCCAAACCTTCCTTTTTCCAAATATATCCATCAACAAGAGATCAACAACAAGGTATCTCTCATACTTCGACCCTCCTCATCATCTCTATCCTTTCTGCGATATTTCATACTAAAATCATCCAAGTTTGTGTGTCTGAATGAGCTCCATATTACCTCTATTTATATGGTTCAGAGGGGTGATAATAGACATGTCCATTGGGGCAAGGCCGACTTGGCACCTAGAGGGGTTTCTGTCCCAAAATTAGATTTAAAGTTTTCTTTTTCTTTTTCGTTTACAATAGGTCCAAAATAGGACTTTTTTACTTGAAACCTAGAGGCATGAAGAACATGCTTTTCCTGAAAAATATTACTAATTTTTCTTTTTCTTTTCTTTTCCTTTTTACATAAAATACATAATGGTACAAATTATGAAGACCGAAACTAGTTACATTCTCCAACAAGACCCATGATATTACCCATGGTATTCTGATGACCCATTGCATTTCACACCTTGGAAAAGTATAAGTACAATGGTAAGTGATTCATCTTAGTACTTGGAAAGAGATTCGAGAGGGTCAAGAGGGCTTGTGGAGAGCTACATAGTGTTGACAAAGCCAGAAAGGGCTAAGTTGGGCCAAGAGGGCTTGTGGTGGTCAACAAGTAGACCTCAGATTTGTGGAGGGCCAAGAGGACCTGTGATAGGCCTCATATTTGTGGATGTCTGAGTAGGCCTCATATTTGTGGAAGGGTTGAGTAGAACTCATATATGTGACTTAACTAGGAGGTTAGAGAGGGCTGGAAGGGCCAAGAAGGTCTGAGAGTGCCAAGTGGTCCAATGGGTTGAGTAGGGTTGAGAGGTTTGAGCGAGCAAGCATGGGTATAGGATCAAGGGTAAGAGCCTCCTAAGTTTGAGTATGAAAAACAACACCAACAATAAGGACATAACCTGTAGATCTGGAGGAGGAGCGTGATGTTCCTCTGAGCTCTACCGAGAGTAGGTTGAATACGCCTTAAACCTTTGAGGGTTGAGAGGATTTGTGGAAGCTAATCTTAAAGAGATCATCTTGTGGAGGAGAAGGTTGAGTAGGCTTTAGACCTTTGAGCATCGAGAGGGCCTTTGGAAGGTAGACAATAAGAGAGCATCTTGTGGAGGAGAAGTTTGAGTAGGTCGAGAGGGCTTGTGGAGGTCCAAGATGACTTGTGAGGCTCGAGAGTTCCCAAGGAGGGTGAGAGGATCTAGTTGACTGAAGGATATTTAGGAATTCTTGGGAGAGATTTCCAAATAAATTCAAGGGACATCGATGTAGAAATTTTGAATAATTTAACACATATTCAACAGAGATTATCCTGATCATGTACTATTGCGGAAAACATACACAATACATAAGCTCCTCTACATTGATCATCAATATAGCAGATCAATAACAATAAAACATCAAGAGCATTCACACATTAACACAGTATGTATCCCGGGGAAAGCATCTCGCTAAAAACCCCAACTATCTGTATATTAATGATTGAGTCATGTAACATTACACAGCATAATACTTCTCACAAGTATCTCCACCTCTGTTACACGCAATACAGCTCAGATCTGAATCAATCACTGGCTC